>JZKD02S0665125.1:233896-251226 GCA_000966675.3 Picea glauca | reverse complement strand
CTTTTAGTTGCTTATTTGTATTCAGGCTAAGATCCTTTTGTCTTTTGATCTAGCTGAGTGTTGTTATTTTATTCAGCCGTAGTTGCTTATTTATATTCTGGCTAAGATCCTTTGTATGTTGATCTAGTCAAGTATTGTCAGTTATTCAACTGCATTCAGCCATTTTGTAATCCATAGAGATATCATAATAAAAACTTTGCAATCCTTTGTCGCATTTATAATTGTATGATCATTTATATGATGTAAACCTTTGATCCTACACACACATTAGCAGTGTTTCCTAGACTAGCCAAGTCAGGAACATTACAGTGTTGCTATAGCAAGGCTCTATCATCAAACCCTAGAAGAAAACAACACTAAGTGTAGATAACCTAGGTCTGGGATGTCTTCTCCATCTTGAGCTCAAACAGGTATGGCTAGTAAAGGGAGAAGAGGAGAAAGGAGTGTAGCTACGGCTAGGCTCTCTTTTTCCTCTTCAATGTCTGAAGAACTCTCTATCAGGGGACATGAGACAAGGACCTACTTGTGTGCTTGTCACCTAGGGTTTTAATAAGAAAATTATAAACATATGCAAGATATAAGACTACAACCATTCATTCAAGAAGTTTTGCAGAAAAAAACACTTACATATCACCATGAAATAGTATGCAATCCCTAGTTGTAACACCTTCCTTCAAGAGAATTGCCAAAATATGCCAAAACATCTTCCCACAACAAGTGTGCCTTCCTTAAATCAGCCAAATACCCAATATAGGGTGCAAATTTCAGACCTCCTTGTGGAGTGAATGAGTTGTGATGATAAATTGAGGATCAAAATCCTCAATATATACTATATCAATGACCTAATTTACTTTTTAGGTCATAAAAATGCCGACAAGGCCATAATATCAAAATCATATTGTTTTTACATTAAATGCTAAGTAAAAACCCTAATTAAGCAGAAAAGAGAGTAAAAGCCCCTCCAAGAGAGGTGCTAGCCCTTTCTAATGCAAATGAATCATCTTGGAGAAAAACGTTAGCCCTCCAGGGGCTTCTCCAACATGCCACACATGCCACTGTTGTCTAGTCTTCCTCCAAAGACATCCAATATGTTGGATGATATCATGGTCATCAAAGATGACATCCCATGCCTTCCAAGGACAACGTCTCAGTGAAAAGGGCTCAACCCCCTAGGCTAAGCTATGTCGGGGTGCCTCTGGTGTAACGTCCTCTTCCTCTTCGATGCAAAGCGTCTGACCAGCCTCTACTCCTTGATGGGTCTCAACATCCATCTGATGGGCTCTTCAGCCCCATGGAGGTCTGAACTGATCATCTCCCCATGTGTACCGATCCAAATGGTACCTGTCCATCGGGTATGGTCCTACACATCAAAGCTACGCCCTCCATGGGCTCATCATTCATAGGGATAATAGAAATGGCAATCACATCTCATCATTAATATTCTTAAACATATGCATAAAATCCCTAATACATCAGTTAACAGCTCAAAGGCATTAGACAAGCCTGCAATACAAGTCTGGGGAAAAGGTCAAGGCATCCTATTGGGCTAGTGTCCACAGGAAAAGGAAAGTTCCCAGAAAGACCTCATCCAAGCCATGTAAGTGAGGTGATGTGGTTAGGGGATGTCCAAGCATGTGGGTGCAGTGAAGGCCACAGATGCATAAGTTTTACCTGTGGGTGCCTTTGTAGAAGGCGAGTTGTGCCTGTCATGGATGCATTCCTTCCAAGCCCATTCTTGCCTTTATTCTTTTTCATTCTTTTATTCTTTTTTATCTTTTTTTTGTTCAAGAGCTAATCAGGGGACACTGCCTTGGCATGGTGACCAGAGATGACTGCGTTACCCACAAGTAATTTCACATAAATGAGAAGGTTGGCTTGTGATGAGACCCCCTTTCCCTTGGCCATGCAACCAAGAGTCACTGCCCTGGCATGGTAACCAGCTGGTGGCAATGTCATACTGCTAGGTACCCATGGACCTAATAGGCTGGCTCGTGATGAGACCCCCTATCCTCTAACTAGGTCGCGTTTTATTATTTTCGGAGTCCCTCTTGTTTCTTATTGAGAATCCTTTTATTGCTTTCTCGGGGATCCCTAGGTGAAGCATCTCGAGGTTTTATTTTAGGCTTTTATGTTTTACCAGCTTATTTTACCTTCTAGGCCTTTAGCCCCTTCTTCCCATGGGGTAAAGTGCAATCCTGAAAATAGGTCTACCCAATGCCCAGAGAAGGGGATTGGGACAAGTGAGTAGGAAATAAGATGGAACAATGGTGCTATGATGGGAGTGGATGATGGATTTTCATAAATCTCCTAGTGGAAAACCAAAACCTATAGGCACAAGCTTGCTAGGGCACCCTGTCAATCCCCTCAAACCTGGTCAAGTGGGAAAATGTAAGATCCAAGCAGTCGTGATAAATAAAAGGAATCAAATGCATATACTTAAAGGTTTTAATGATCAGAAGTGACACATACCATGATACTTGGACTAATTACCTCATGGAGCAAGAACCTCTTCTGATGCAAGACCAAGCCAATGGTGATGGATGTTGCTGCTACTAACGAGATGAGGATGATGGAAGAAGAAAAGGTGGGCCCTCCAGGGCCATGCTCAGGTCAATCCTACTCTCGGTACTCCATGTCTAGGACCAGTTGGCATCGAGACATGATCTCCTAGTTATCCCTAAAAAACGGGGATAATAAGAACCTTTACACCCAAATATAGGATCATATGAACTAGATCTCTGCCATCTAGCCACCCCTATGTTGAGACACGATACCACCAAGAAATTTTCTTAGGATCTCAAATAAATTGGAAATGTGAAGGCCACTCTCCTTCACAACAACCATTGGTTGAAAACCCTTAGACCCACCATGCCTGGGGCCTCCATGAGATTTATTAGATGTCTTCCTATCATCAATCTCATGACCCTCTTAGCTCAGGTCAGGTTATGGTTTTTCATATCATCCATTCAAACATCCTTGCTCTAAGTTCTTGTCTCTATGCTCCACATGTGGATTCTCTCATAGCTCTTGTAACATCCCCAACCCATCTGAGCAACATTACAGTAAAAAATACTCTTAAAAACAAAAATTCTTGCTAACTAGATTAATTCATTTGCAGTTAGTTGATTTCCTATAGATTACAACTACGAATTAAAACCGATTTAGTTATTGTCCATAACCATAGAAATATAATCATTTACAACTTGCTAATAATCAACATGAAATGAAGATAACAACACATTACAGTAGCATATAAATCACTTCGAAATACATATAGTTCATGCACAACAATTAAATACATAATTTAACACAACAACAAGATAAAACACTTATCTTTTCACAACAATTGTGCAACCAAATGCCTCGGACGAATGTTCCACCCAAACATAGACTGACTATTCCAAATCTCAACATCCAGTCACCCCCAAGCTGAGGCTAGCAATCCACAAAAGAGTGTGGTCTCTCACAGTCCACTCACAACTCATAAAATTCTCAACCCAACTGACATTTTCCTACAACTATCCCGATTTTACAGCAACTCTCTTCCTCTTGGCCTTTTCAACCCAAGGAATGTACCCCTTCACTGATCTCAGTCCCTTAGGAATCCCATTCATTTATCAAGGTATCTATGGCATAGGAAACTAGGAATCTCTCAGTTGGGAACTCAAGGGAAATTGTTGCTAGGAAAACTATCAGCAAACCAACAACAATCACTTTTTGTTTCAGTGAAACTCACATAGAAGTTCATTCTTCAGGCCTGAAAACCTGGATCTTCATTTTTCCATCTCCAATTTGCTCTAATTATGCTCCAACTTGCTCTAGAATTCACCTTCCATGATTGCACCAACTTCCATCTATATTCCTTGCTCTCCCCTTGCTCTCATGCCCAAAACTTGTCTAACTGAAAAAATGCTCTCCCCACCCACACAAATTTTCTCTCTTGGCTTGGATTTATTCACTCACACTCTTTCCCAACCTGATTATACTCAACCCCCATGTGCCCAATAAATTTGGGATGTGACCAGTCACACTCAACCTCTTACATGTATTCAATGATTGGCTTTGGGAACACTCAATCATAAATGGGAAGGTTCATATACATATAGAAAAATTTAGGAAAAAGGGTTAAATCAATATACATGGGTAAATTCCCCCGCTTGGACCCCTCTTGGCCATTATCCTAGACACCCCCCCTTATTTTGGATTAATTCATCCCCCATCTCTTTTCCATGTCCCCTTAGCAGTTGACATCACATTTATCATTAAAACAAGGAAACACAATTCACATATTACATCGCTTTGGCCATAGCCACACATTATATCTACATAAGAATTAATTAAAATAGGTTTTTTAGTGGGGATGTTACATTCCCCCTCCCCTAAAATTGTGTGTCGTCCTCGGTGCACTCTCTGTTGATATACATATATGCAAATTTACATCACAATGCTTAGGAAAAAAAAAAAAATGTGATTTAACAATTCCAGTAGTAGCTCCAACCAAAATCTCATGTTCCTCTCAAATCGCTAACCCACGGAAGGCACCATTCATTTATCAAGGATAACCCAAGGGATGTATCATACGTTTATCAAGGCTAACCCAAGGAATGAGCCATTCTTTTATAAAGGTCCCCAATGCAGTTGGACAAGACTCTAAGATGTTGTTTCAGAAATTTAGCTACTCAAAATGGAGTCTTGCATTCTTCAAAACTGTCAAAAATTTGCGGGTATTCTTCCCACATGTTTTCTTCATTCTCTCATGTAGCATCTTCAAGACTGTAGTAGACCTCCATTGAACCCTTACCAATCCTATGGATTTTTTCCTGAGCACTTTGACTTTCTGGTCCAGGATGCATATTGGATCCACCCGGAAATCCCCTTCGTACTCCACCTGGATCACATTCCAATCAATTACGTGGTTAGGATCAGACACATATTTATTTAACAATGACACAAGAAATACAGTATGCACTCTCATGTATGTAGGAAAATCTAACATGTATGCAAATGGCCCTATCTTTTCTAATATTTCAAAAGGCCCAAAATATATTGTTGCCAACTTCGGGCAACTTCCTAATCTTAGCGAACTTCTCTTTTCCTTCACTTTCAAAAACACATGTTCTCCCACTCTAAAATTCATGAAAACTTTGTTCTTGTATGCATAACTTTTTTGCCTATCCTAGGTAGCCTTGAAATTATTTTTTATCTTTTCCATCTGATCTTCCATTTCTTTTAACAATTCTGGCCCAACAACATCTCTGTCTCCTAGATTATCCCAACTCACTGGTGTGTTACATTTTATGCCATACAAGGCCTCAAATGGACTCATTTTCAATGAGGCTTGATACCCATTATTGTATAAAAATTCAACTAAATGGATATAATCTTCCCACTTTCATGGTTGATCCATCACATACATTATAAGCACGTCCTCAATCATCTAGTTAGTCCTTTCTATTTGACCATCTGGCTTCGGATGATACATTGTACTAAGATTTAAATTTGTCCCAGATCCCTTGAACAAACCCTTCCAAAAATTGGAAGTAAACTTTGGATCTCTATCTAAAACTATTTCCTTAGGAACTCCATGTAGCCTAGTAACTTCTATCATATAAATTTCTTCAATATTTGTTGCCTTGTGTGTAGTCTTTACTAGAATGAAATGTACTTCTTTAGTCATCTTATCCACCACCACCATGATGGAATCATGTTGCTTCACTATGCTAGGAAGCTTAGTAATAAAATTAATTGTAATTACTTCCCACTTCCATTCTGGAATGGGCAATGGTTGTAGCAAAATTGTTGGGTGTCTATGTTGTGTATTTACTTTTTGGCGTTCTAGACATTTGGCTATGTAATTAGCCACTTATTTCTTCATTCTTGGCCACAAATATTGGCTTCTTACTGTTGCAATTGTTTTCTAATATCTCGGGTGCCTTGCATATGGAAATATATGCATCTCCTTCAACACTTCATTTTTTATCTCTCTGGAATTCGGCACATAAACCTTACCTTTGTACATGAGAATTCCATCTTCTTTTAGCTCATAACAATTAAATTCATGCTGAAAATTACCTTCATGTAATGTCTCTTTTATTTTTAAATAAATCTTATCTGAATTTGTTGTTGCAACAATTTTTTCCTTCAGATCTATCATGTACATGCTAATGGTTGGAATATTCACTTCATGAGCTCTCCTACTGAGTGCATCAGCCACTTGATTTTCCTTTTCCTTTATATGCTGAATTTCAAATTCATATTCACTGAGAAATTCTAGCCATCGAGTTTGCCTAAAATTTAGTGTTGGTTGTCCAAACAAATGCTTCAAACAATAGTGGTATGTCCTTAGCTCGAATTTATTACTCATAAGGTAATTCCTCCACATTTTCAATGAATGTACAATCATTGCTAAGTCCAAGTCATGTGTAGCGTAATTCCTTTCATGCTCTTTTAATTTTCTGGACTCATAGCATATCACATGGTCACTTTGACGAAGAACTTCACCAAGTCCTTCCTTGCATGCATCGATGCACACAACAAAATTTTTGTTTGGATCCACAATCTTCAAGATTGGTGCACCTGTCAATATTCCCTTCAACTATTGAAAACTCTCTTCACACTTGGAAGTCCATTCAAACTTTTCTCCCTTCTTTCGCAAAGAAGTGATTGGACTTTCATTCTTTGAGAATCCTTTTATGAATATTTAGTAATAATTGAAAAGACCCATGAATGATCTGACCTTTGTCACATTCTTTGGCTCTAGCCATCCTCTAATGGCCTCTATCTTCTCAGGATCAAATTCTATCCCTGTTGTTGATATTATATGCCCCAACTAGTGAATCTTCTTTTGATAAAATATGCACTTACTTAGCTTATCATATAATATGTGGTCTCTTAAAACTTGAAACACCATTCTTAAATGTTACTCATGATCTTCTTCTGATTTAGAATAGATGAGTATAACATCTAGGAACATAATCACAAACGTGTCCAAGTATTCCCTGAACACTTCATTCATCAGACACATAAAAATTGTTGGGGCTTTTGATAGCCCAAATGGAACTACCGTGAATTCATAATTAAGATATCTTGTTATGAATGTTGCCTTGTTGATGTCTTCTTCATTTATCCTTACTTGATGATAATCTGATCTCAAGTCAATCTTGGAAAATGTTCTTGCACCCTTCATCTGATCAAACAAATCATCAATTCTGGGTAAAGGATACTTATTCTTGATGGTAACCTTATTAAGTTTTCTAAAATCAATACAGAGCCTTAAGGTTCCATCCTTCTTCTTCACAAAAAGAATCGGGGCTCCCCAAGGTGACACACTTGGGCGTATATACCCATTTTTTAACAACTCTTCAAGTTGCATTTGTAACTCCTTCAATTCTGGTGTACCCATTATGTATGGTGTCCTAGACATTGGAGTGGCTCCCGAAACTAAATCAATAGATAAATCAATGTCTCTCTGGGTGGAAATCCTGGAATTTCTCTAAAAACATCTTCAAAATTCCTCAATATTGGATGGTCTTCAATGCTTTCCACTTTATATTTGGCTGCCTCCTCCATATGGGTTGCAAACATTTGGCATTCCTTCCTGAAGATCTTCTTCAACTGGATAGCTTAAATATCTCTAACAACTATAGCTCTTGGAATGCCTTGAATCTTTCCTTCCTTCCCTTCCTCCTCAAAACATGTGATTGTCTTGTTGTAACCATCTAGGAAAACATGATGTCTCTTCAACCAATCCATTGCAATTAGATAGTTGTATGAACCCAATGTACCTTTGTTTTGAGTCCATTCATGTCTATCTGAAAATATCTAACCAACTCATTGATCTTTCTCTTATCCCCCATGGCTAACTGAACTAACCAAGATTTATTAGGCTTACTTCTTTGCAAGTGAAATATTTCAACAATGTTATCATTTGTGTAACTATGGATAGCTCTGGAATCAATTAAAATTGTTATGGGATGGTTATCAATGTTACCTTCCACTTCGATCATGGGGGATTGATATTCTACTTGCTTGTTTTCCAAGGCTTCTTAACTCCTTGGCATGCTTCCTCCCATGTCTTTCACTATTTCAACCTCCTAAATGTTTTGGAAAATCCTCATTCTTTATCCTTTATGAGGGAAGTCCCTATATAAGTGATTCCCCTCACATCCCCAACATTGAACTGGTTGCTTCCTTGGCCTTTTCCCAAATGAATCTGCATTCTTTTGACCAGTTTGGGTTATCTAGTCTTGCTGATTTGCTTGGGAGTTATTTATGAAAAACGGTGGCTTAAAACCTTTCTTCCTTTAATCATTTTTCCCTTTCATCTTGTCATTCCAAGCCTTTGGAAAAATGGCCTTCCTTTTCTTTGATCATAAAGGTTTTTTTCTCTCCTTATGGTTTCCTCCAAGGTCTTGGGGTTATCATACTGAATCTTGTCACTGTAGAAGGAGGGTAACCCACTTAGAAACCTTTGGATTTTAACCTTCTCATCCTTGATGAAGTCAACATAATTCACCAATTCAAATAACCGCTTCTCATATTCCTCCATTGTCATGGTTTCCCATCTTGATTTCAAATAAATCTTTCATATTTCTCTCATAGTAATGCTCGAAAAAATATTTTTCTTGGAAATATCCTTTGAAATGCCTTCATGAGATCCTTTTCTCATCAATGTTGTTGGATTTCTTAAGTTGATCCCAGGATGGGTAATCATTCAGCTGGAAATACTCCTTCATTTCCAACAGCCAGACCTCCGTCTCTTCTCCTTTCCTGTGCTCACCATTGAAAGTAGGTGGCTTGATTTTCCTAATTTCACCTTGCAAGTTGTTTGCCTCAAGCCTTCTTCTTTTCCTCCAAACAGGAGGCACACTTGGGATACTCCCTGGCCCTGAGCTTGCATGAGTTATTCTAGTAGAATTCCTTGGAGAATGATGGTGCATGTTCATTCTTCTTGACTTCCTGTCATTTCCATGATACTCCCTTTTTCTATGAGGTCTAGATGTTGATACTTTTCTAGTACTAGATGCTTGCTTGGTGCCAGAATATTTGTTGACTTGCTTATGCAACATGTTCAAGCTCTGAAGTATCTATTCTTGAGCCTTGATAATCCTTTCATTATAATTGTTGTAGCTCTGCACTTCCCTATGCAAACTTCTCATAGTGATAGGTTATTGCCTATATCTTCTTCCATTTGACTCTATCTCATCATTCCCCATGTTGACATGCAGAACTTTGAACTCTTCCTCATGGCTATAAGATCCTTGAGAATCTTTCATAACTCCAATTCTCATATAAGAACTAAGTTTCTTTCTGTGCCTTTATTTTTGCAAGAGATGTGCACATAATAATTACTGATAGAAATATGCATAGCATAAAACATCTCATCATATAGGATACAATTTATCTCTTCATCAATTTATGAAGGACATATTGCACCAATTCAAAAAATTTATTTGCTTGATGCATTCCTCCCCAAAATAGCTTCCCAACGACTGAAACCTTGCCCAAAATCAAGCTCTAGTTTAAAATGTATAGCCTTTCGAAGTTTTTTGGGGCATATTTTTCCAATGGTCATCCCCTTTGCCACGTGGAATCCACGTACATTAATCTCTCTCATGACATATGACATGGCATGATTGTGACCTAGGTCGTCATCCCCTGATGATGACATGGCTGCAATTTGTGGGGAATTTCTCTCGGTCTTCGTGAATACTAGGCCTTTGACCCTCCATTGTTCTTGTACAAGTCTACAACATCTCTGGAGTTCCAAAGTTCCAAATTCTCCTCTCACTCCAAAATCTATTGTGGGGATCGATCCATCCTTTGATGCAACAATTGACATTTTTCCACACTAAACATAAGGTTTAGACTTGGAAAGGGTCCTACACTAAATTCGAACTCCTCAAGTGTTTTCATCAATGGTCACGACTTAATCAATCATCAATATCTATGGTCCACACGTTGCAACATGAACGCTTGTTAGCTCCTTCCTCATTGCGTGCGTAGATGTTATTCTGACACATAACCAAGCTATTCGACGATCCTGCTCAAAGTGCACAACCTTCTGATAATTAATGCCATTACAACTTCAAATTCACTTCCTCTCTCCTCTGTTGATCTATGTCCTTTATGGACGGTTTCATCTCCACTTCTCACAACTACGACGGATCTTGGTTACCTCCAAGCCTTGATGATCGATGACTCTGGCTTAATCATTCATTGTGATGGATGGGTGGGGTTGTTCTTTACTTCACAATCTATCGAAGTTGGTCACTTCAACGAGGGAAAAATTTCGGTGCTTTGACACTTAACACATTCTCATGTAGTCTCAAATCTCTTGGAGTCCCAAAGTTTCGGAGTTTTGAAGTTCTGGAATTCCTCTCCACGTACTACGATATTCGACGCTTCGATGCTTCAGGATATTCTTATACACCAATATTTCAAATCTCCCAGAGCCCCAAAGTCCCGAAGTCCCAAACTTTATTTCCATGTACTTCAACCTTCGACACTTTAGGATGTTCTTACCCATTGTACCTTACATTTCTCGGAGTAAGGATTCCTTGAAGTGTTTACACTATCCTTCCACTAGTTGATCGAATGATTGAGAAAATATCTGAATGGATCCTTGATCTACGATCCACATTGCTCTTGAATTCTTCCCCTCAATCTAACGGTTAATAGATCTTCTTAATCTATCCTTCAACTATACCCGATCTAATGGTTGAGAGAGATCTTGAAGGATCCCTATATTAACGGCTCGTGTTGGTTCGTTATTTCTTTGTTCAAGGATTCAAATCATTCCAAAATCTTTCACGCCCAGAGTGGGTCAACGCCGAATGACCATAACCTGCATCTGACAGTCAGGAAGGGTCCTGAAGGATCCTTATATATATGGCTCACATTACTTCATGACTTCGCGTCCCTTACAGGCCTTAACCCATTTAAGTCCCAAAGGTTTACCTACCAGAAAGGTCATAAAGCAGGGATGACTGTCTGTCATTGGTTAAAGGTACCACTTACCCTATCCTTCCACTATAGTCGATATAATGGTCGAGAATGGTCCAGAAGGATCCTTATATATATGACCCACATCACTTCACAACTTCGGCATTTGGGGAGTTCTGATAGTGTAACACCTTTTCACTCCCAGAGTGAGTCAACGATGAATTTGATTGTAACATATATCCAATGGTCAGAAATCATTCTGAAGACCCTCATATATATGACCCATGTTACTTAGTGACTAAAAAAGTGGTGAGGATTTAATGATAAGGTGGATCTCCATGATAGCATATAAGAAACGACCAGTTGTCAGTCAACCTCTCTGGTAACCATGTCAGCAGGTTGCCTTCAACAAGATTAAAGTGTTGTGAAGTTCTAACATCTCGGAGCTCCAAACCCCCGAAGTCCTGAAGCTCAGAAGGCTTAGCTCCCTTTGAGCATAGTGCAGGGTTATTAGACCCTGGTCATATGGAAGTTTGACAATCCCCAAAGGGATACAATCTTAAATCGTATCTGAAATTTGGTTAAGTCTGTGGACTCGAGCTTGAGGTCACTTGGACAAGAAATGGTCTGGCTCCCTTTCACAACCCCCAATTTAATCCCAGTCGTTGATTCCACCAACCTTTCAAATGGTCGAATCCTTAGGAATTTTTGAGTTTATCGTGATAAATCTCAGTCGTCAATCATGAGATCAAACATGATCTCAACCATCGATTCTCCAAACTTCCTGTAACTCTACAAGAAGCCATTAAAACTCAAATGTTAACCATTCCAGGTCGAATTTCGATTCTGCAACTCCACCACTCTACTCCATTAACCCTCTCAAACCATCCGAAGTTATCAAAATTTGGATTTCACTCACAAAAATTGGGGATTTCTCTCTAAAATCTCGTTTTCCCCCCAAATCGACTAGAAACAAAGTCTGCAACAACAAATTTCACTAATTTGCAGCCATCTTGGCCCATACAATCCTGGTGTTTGAAACAGAAGCTATGATACCATAATGTAACATTCCCAACCCATCTGAGCGACATTACGATGCATAATATTCTTAAAAACAAAAATTTATGCTAACTAGATTAATTCATTTACAATTAGTTGAGTTTTCGTAGCTTACAACTACTAATTAAAACCGATTTAGCTACTGTCCATAACCATATAAATATAATCATTTAAATCATTCTAATAATCAACATGAAATGCAACTAAAATCTCATTACAACAACATATAAATCACTTTCAAATACACAGAGTTCATGCACACCAATTAAATACATAATTTAACACAACAACAAGATAAAACACTTATCTTTTCACAACAATTGTGCAACCAACTACTTGGGATAGACGTTCCACCCAACCATAGAATGAATTTTCCAAATATCAATAGCCATTCACCCCCTAATTGAGGCTAGAAATCCACAAAAGAGGGTGTTCTCTCACAGTCTACTCACATCTCATAAAACTCTCAACCCAACTGACATTTTCCTACAACTATCCCGATTTTCCACTAGCTCTCTTCCTCTTGTCCTGTCCAACCCAAGGAATGTACCCCTTCCTTGATCTCAGTCCCTCGGGCATTCCATTCATTTATTAGGGTCTCTCTAGCACATGAAAATAGGAATCTCTCAAACAGGAGTTCACTCTTTAAGCATGACAACCTGGATCTTCATTTTTCCATCTCCAATTCGCTCCAATTACGCTCCATATTTCTCTATAATTCTCCCTCTATGGCTGCACCAACTTCCATCTCTATTCCTTTCTCTCCTCTTGCTCTCATGCCCAAAACTTGACTAGTTGAAAAAATGCTCTCCCCACCGACACAAATTTCCTCTCTTGGCTTTCCTTTCTTCACTCACACTCTTCCCCAACCTAATTATACTCAACCCCCATGTGCCCAATAAATTTTGGATGTGACCACTCACACCCACCCTCTTACATCTATTCAATGATTGGCTTTGGTAACACTCAATAAAAAATGGGAAGGTTCATATACAAATAGAAAATTTTAGGAAAAAGGGTAAAATCAATATACATGGATAAATTCCCCCCTTGGAATCCTCTTGGAAATTATCCTAGACACTCCCCCCTCTTATGGATTAATTCATACCCCATATCTTTTACATGTCCCCTTAGTATCTAGCATCACATCTATCATTAAAACAAGGAATTACAATTCACATATTACATCGCTTTGGTCGTAGCCACACATTATATATGCATAAGAATTATTTAAACTGGGGATTATAATGGGGATGCTACAACTCTCAACATTATTTTCTCATCAATGTATCTTCCATTTTCTAGACTAGGATTGTCTTCTTTAGCATGCACGTGTGTGTTTCTTCCTTCCTTCCCCAATAAGGTTCCCGATCTATTATCCTCCTTTCTTCTTTCAGAAGGAACCCATGGGGTGAAAGTTGGTACCTATTGTAACTTGTACCTAGGCCTACAACTTTCAGTTGTCCAACCTTCTCTTTACATATCTCTTTATTGCAGGTGGTTGGTTGTTCAACTACCAACCCTCTTTTTATTAGATGTTTTTTTATTTGGATTTAGAAAAAGGGAAAAGGATGATTATTACAAAACAGTTCAAGAAGATGGCTTGGAATCATTTAGCGTGATTGAATCCCCTATATACCCCCTCACTAATCCCTCTAGTGGTATCATGGCTAGTACCAATGCTTCACCATTTAGTTAGCTATTTGTCTTCTTTATTACACAATAATACAATTTACATCGCCCATATTACCATGGTATGGTAACATCATCTCTATGTTGAGATGAGACCATCACTAACCATAATTAATTACAACTTAATTCAAGGGATCAAAATGGGGGTGTTACATCCCCTCCCCCTTAAAAGGGACACCGTCCTCAATGTTCTTCTTTGTCTCAACAACAATTGCCATGTTATTTTTTTTTGGCTACTTCAATAGTGTCAATTTTATTCTCATTCTTGTCCATTTCAAACTTCTGAAATTTCAGTAACATGCCTACACAAATTATCAAACAACATGGATATTAAAACTAATTTAATGCATAAAATTGATTTATTTTCATAATTCAGGACAAAACACACTTTTCAACAAAATACTTATTTTTGCAATCATGGATCTACATCCATATGGCTTCCATGTTAGGGATCAACTCATTGTTTTCCTTGAGATACCCATTGGGTGCATGATAACATCTATCGTGATTTTCCATTCAAGTATCCTCTTACTTGCATTCACTCATTTTCCAGGCTCAAGCATCCCCTTCTCTACTACACAATCCCTTGAGTAGTCCATATTTCCTTCCAAGGCTTCCTTTCACTGAAAGAACTCAGATAATTTCAGAGTATCACAGTCAAGGCATCCCTCCAAATTTCTCTAAAAAAACATAGAACTATCACAGACGATCATAGACTATTATAGGGTCCTAATGTCCCAACAGTGGCCTCTTTTCCATTCCTTCTATCTCAACATCCATCATCTTTCCCTTCAATACATATCTATCATATCACCTATATCACATGCATACAATATCTATGAGATATTTTCATACTAATTTAATCAAAATGTTTTAAATTCAAGATAGATATATCATCTCACCTATATCATATGCATACAATATCTACGACATCTTTAATAACAAATTTAATTAGGATATTTTAAATTTTCCTTCCCACAGACATTAAGTTCCACTTATCAATCTTTGGGTTTGTTCCATATAGGAACTCTGATTTCCACCAATATGAGATTCTTTCTCATAACACATTGTCTTTTGCAACATAGGAAATATTTCTTCCTTATGGACTTAAACCTTACCATACACAATACCATCCTTTTTGCAATTTCCCATCTTCATACAACCAAATAGATTGTTAATATTTTATACACATTATACTTTCATAGCACATTTACGATGGCTTACAATTTAATCTTGAGGTTGTGCATACTAATCAATTAAATCACCTCTAACATTAATAATATGAAACAAAAGGAGATTATCATTCCTTACATATCCTTCCTTTCATCATACGAAGCATTCCATAATTAAATCAAATATCTCATGCAATTAAACCAATGTACCAATGTTAATGGCCACATTTTACACAATGCATCCCTACATTGATCTCAAAATACCACATTCCTATGTTAGGTATTCCACCAGGGTGAGTTGGAACTCATCCAACCTATCACCTCATGGATACCTCATCATCATTCATCATTACAATATGATCGTCTCTCCTTCCTTGAGATGATCATGTTCTTAGACTTAGCATAACATAACATGAAATCAAGTTTTCACATGAATACATTCAACAATCCATTCTCTACTGGTAACAAGGGTTCTAATATTCATGGCCACCCAATTTCCTCTTTACCATTTCCACAACTCTTTGGAGTACTAAAAGTTATTCCTTCAATAATGAGTAGTCCTATGCCTACCTTTGTTGATATACATGTATCTCATTAATGCATTTAACATATGGGTGACTTATTTGCACATTATTTATTCATCATCCATGTAAATCAATGCAAACACAGCTATTCTTTTCATGAATTTATGGAAAAGGCTCCAATCCATCTTTTCCCCTTGGAGGTACCTTCCTCTGTCATTCAAGATTTTGTTCCTAAACCATACCCTACTTGGGTATTAGTGACATGCAACATCCAATTAAAAATTATAAATATGTCATCAAGATACACAAAATTTCAAAAGTGATTCCTATCCAATCTCATCCAAGTCACATGATATAAAGACATGATAATGTTTTATACACGTTTGGCTTCCATCAACCTTTGGATGTTAACTCATCATTTTTATGCTTCTTGGGGACTTGTGAGGTCCCTTCATCAATATTTTGACATCACTCTTATTGTATTTCCCTTTACACAAGGTGGTCTACCATTGGTAGTTGTCCCCTCAACAACTCCAATCTTTCTCACACACAACAATTATAATCATAATTATATCAGATGTCATGTCAAATCACAATGCATGTACCCTATCATTTTAAAATCAACAAACATTATTACATATGTCCCAACATATCTATATGCACTCTATCACATTATCCTCAATTTTCATTAGTGAACTATAAAAAGTATTTCAACTATTCTACTTTCATACCATGATCAACATTGTTATTCATGAGATATTTACATATATCCCTTTTTTCTCATTCAAGTATTATAAAAAAACATCAAGAGATCAATTAAGGGATTTTCTCTTCTAATTCCTTTCCACAGTTTGGAATTGTTACCTTAGATTAATTATTTATTACATAACATGCATTTAACCAATATAATCATTCAAACTTCCTCATTGATTTATTTTTCCTTCACTAGTTGTACTTGTTTCCTTAGAAACACATAAATCTGCTTAAATATCCAAAGTTTCAGAGTCAGAAAAGTCCCCCATTTTCTCCCTATTTGCATTTTCATCCTTTTTCTTTCTAAACTTGGATGCTTTATTTCCTTTAATAGTTCTAGTCAATTTCCTCTTGATCTTCCCTAATTTAGAGAGTCCTCCTTCCCTGAATGTAACAACATACTAACATATCAGATTTATCCTATGAATTAACTATAAACAAGTGCATTCTGCACACTCACTAAATAAAATCAAAGTTATAAATACTTTAACATATGCATGTCTTCCACACATGCATATTTTTGAAATGTAATCCATGATTCTTATACAAATAGGCTTTGCATCCCACTGCCTAATTTCCTAGTAGTCATAAATTTTATGGATTTTTTCTCCTGATAGAGTCTTTACATAGTTCCTCCTCATGGAACCATCACAACATGCAACCTACCTTGTTGCATATCCATAATCCCCTGAAATGATATCAACCCATGAGGTAGTATCAACTCTAACATTTCAGATATTTACTCAATACTCCATAAAGAATATAGGCATGCATTCTTATTATGCATTCTAACCACACGTTCATACATGTGCATCTATTTTTTTAGCTTTCATTAAAAATGTGCCTTCATGCACTTCAACCATATGCACTAACATAGTGTGTGTGTGTGTGTGTATAAATAACACACTTTTATAATCTGCAAATGCACATCTATTTGAAATCATTTAACTCATGATTTATCACAATCATTCTCATGAAATTTCTAAATGCATAATCACAATCATATTTCATTCTTTCATAACAATAGAGCATTCTTGCTCATTTTCTCTTTCATCATTTTACACTATCTCTTTCTAAGGAATGGAGTACAACCCCCTCAAGCTAGTATTCAAACAAAAAAATCATACTCTTCAAAATATAGTTAGATATGTATCCATAACATTACTCAAAACCTGGAAAGTACTAA
>JZKD02S0665125.1:219046-232566 GCA_000966675.3 Picea glauca | reverse complement strand
TTGTAAAAATTCTAAAATATCCTTTTCTACATACATAAAAGGGTAATTTTCAAATATGCTTGACATTTTATTTATTAAAAGATAAAGGAAAGAAAAGTAGATAGAAATTATCATTTTTTTTACATGGCCGCTATTTTACTTCAAGCCATATAAATTCGCTATTTTACTTCAAGCCATATAAATTTCCTAGTAGTGTCAAAGAAAATGACACATATTTTATATTCATAACATTCACATATGTAACAAGTCATACCCCTAAATTGCCTTCATCCAATATAATCCTTAGGATTTAGGCATGACACTCCCAAGTTTCTAGAAAAATGAACACATCAAGATTATCCAAAAAAGACTATAAAACAACTACCTTATCTACATATAATTCACTGATGTTCCATGTACAAATACCTCAAGGTCTCTATTTTCTATGCATTCAATTTCATTTTTCCTATGCATTCAATTTCATTTCTTAACCTGGTTTATCGTTTTTCAATTTTTCAATTATTATTTTTTTGTCTCAAGAATGCAATTTTCTAGTGTCTATCATTGCCTTTACCTTATCCCATTCATCCTTAATAAATTTCTCCTTCATTACATCTTTATTTATCCAAATATTTATCCCTTTAAGATAGTACATATGGTTTATTACTTTGGTTCATGAGGTCATATCTTGGAACTTCACAATCACATGGCGTGGCATCTCTCATTTCCTCCCAATTTGAAACATATCTTGTTATTCCCTACTCTTGAATGTGCATAATGTTCTTGAATAACTTGCTTATATTTTGTAGAATATCCTATCTTGTTCTTCCTCCTTTAGAGCAATAATTCTGAAGTTTATGGTTTTTTTCATATTTCTCTTCTTGCAATTCCCTTATGAAATTAATGATTATTTATTCCTTATATTGTTTTTTAACTTGTACCACTTTCTTGGCTTGCCTTAGCTGATTATTTTTCCTTAAATGATTAATGTTAATGATCAAATATCAACATACTAATAAGAAATCCTATTTTTTCTTTCATTTGTAGAAGATAGGATATTTGGTTAAGCAAAGTTGAATATGGTCTTGCATAGATTGCATCTGAGAATGCATGCAAAGAATGATTTATACATTATTTATCACTCTTGTTTATCTATAAATTGTCATAGATATTTAACTAGAACAGTTCATCCAAACAGATCTTATAATATTTTGAAATATTTTATTATGCAAGTTTATTTCCTTAGATCCTATATTTTTCATCACTATCTTATTCCTCAAATGTATAAAAATAATTGAAATAAAAAAATAAAGAAGAAGAAAATGAACACACCATTCACACAAATAAACACAAGATGTATCTTGTGAAACCTGATATGGGAGAAAACCCAATTAGGAGGTGAGGCTTATGCTCTACTCACTATGGAGTTGTTATAGAATCTTCCTACTCCTCTATTATGCTCTCAAATCCCATTCCTAGATTCTTTTCTCAAATATGGAATAAGTACAATTCTAAAAAATGTAACGCTTTCTCATCCTAGTAGATCAATGTTTAACATAGCATGATCATAATCTAGGGTTAGGGTTTTCACATGCCTCAACCCTCAATTACTTTTAGGTTTTGTACCTTGTAGGATATTATTTAAAGTCCATGCATGTCTATCCCCACAAGGGTGAGTAATGGGGGATAATTTGACATCCACTTGATACCATGGTGGTCAACAAGGTAGGTCATCTTGCAGGAGGCATAACTTCCACATAAGATCTCTGATAGAGGTGATTTTCACACTATTGGGAAGGTATCCGTGTGTATAAAAACATGAATGGGGTAGAGATATTATCCTAAAGTTTTGACCCAATTAATTTTCATTTGATGCCTCAAAATGGCCTTGGAAGGTTCCACACCTCAAATTTCCAAATTGGGACTAACCACTCAAATGGGACCTTCAAACCAATTCCTCCAATTTTTCCACCCATAAAGTACCAAGGTAGATTTAAAATTATATAATGTTCCATTTTGGATCATACCTCCCCATTTATGGAGAATTTTGGTCCCCAAAATATTTTACTGAATGAGGTGAAGAAATGTTAGGCTCCACCTTCTCCTTGGAGTACCATTTTTCCTTGCCTAAAAGTTGTCCCTTCAACCCAATTTTCCAAATTTCCTGCTACCCCCATGTAGTATTTCTATACTTCCTAGAAAAAAATAAATCTCATTCCAACTCTATCTGAGCTTCTAGTTCTAAGTCCTCTATGATAGGTAGGACCCGTGACTCAATTTCTTGACCCAACATGGAAGAATCATAGAGTTTCGGATTTTCCACATTTAGTGTTGAGAAATGCGCATTTATGGGGATAGACTAGGTCTACAGGTGTTATCATCCACATTATCCAATACCTCAAAAGGATCATACCACAGATCCTTCATCTTGTTACAAAGACCTTGTAACCTTTATTTTTTTAGTTGTAGCCAAACTCTATCTCCCACCTTAAATGTTTTCTTGGTTACATGTTGATCATGTCAAACCTCGTATCATTCATGTGAATTCTTCAATGTATCTTGTACTTGCAAGTGTATCTTCCTAATCTCTTCGACAAGTTTCTTAGCTTCCAATGCTTCTCCTGTGATGTCTTCCCTCACTCCTCCTTGCTATCCATAGACAACATCCAAAGCCAAAGGTGGAAAATACCTAAAGTAACTTTTGAAAGGGCACTTAGTGGTAAAAGTACGGACTACTTTGTTATAAGAGTGTTGAATGTAGATCAAATTTCCATCCCAAGTCTTAGGATGTTTATGACTTTAACCCCTCAAAAGTTTAACCAAAGTCATGTTGACTACTTCTATCTACCCATCTATTTGTGGATGGAATGTTGTAGATCTCTTCAACTTGGTGTCCATCTTCTCCCGAAGTGTACTCCAAAAGACACTGAGAAATATGTTGTCCATGTCTAAGATGATGCTCCTTGGTATCCCAAAGTGCACCCAGACCTATTCAAAGAACATGTTTGTTCCTTCTTTTTCGTCGATGGTATTTTTACAAGGCATAAGAATGCATATCTTGATGAAATTGTCAACTACCATAGATATATAGTCATGTCCCATGGGTGATTCAACTTGTTGATCAATATCTGATCATGTTCATTCATAATGGGGATTTTAAAATTGTGAAAAATAAATTCAATATATTGTAGGTAATGGGGGTGTAGGGGATGCAGGGTATTGGAGGGTTTATAGGAATTGAGGGGTATGACAAGGGGTATTTAGTAAAAATGGTTTTTTTACTGGAAAGATATATTGGGAGGGGGGTTCCAAAAAATGATTTTGGGAGGTATTTACCAATATCTAGTAAAATTATGTGTATTATTTAATATCCCACAGATTCATGTGATATGTCATAGATTCACTGAGTGAAGACCCTATGTCATGTACTTTCCTGGTAGTTATAAAGCCATCCAAAAAATCCATGGAAATTGTTTCCCAAGGTTGAGTGGCTACAGGTAAGGGATGTTATAAACCTTGCTTTCTATTACCGAGCTTGCTGGTACAACAAAGTATGCATCCTCTGATATACAAAGCTACATATTCTTTCAGTTTG
Source organism: Picea glauca (assembly GCA_000966675.3). Classification (NCBI taxonomy): domain Eukaryota; kingdom Viridiplantae; phylum Streptophyta; class Pinopsida; order Pinales; family Pinaceae; genus Picea; species Picea glauca. Next base: position 228,992 of record JZKD02S0665125.1, on the reverse strand, counting down.
GGATAATAAACATACCTTTCTAAGTTGAATATTATCTTCCCAACACCAAAATGTCTCGGAACCTTGAAGGTGTGAGCCTATCTAATAACCTACAATATTTCACCTTTAGGGACACAAAGCTTCTCTAGCTTGTAGAGAAACCCATTTGTGACATTCCCCAAAAATAAAGTATTTTTGAAATTTAAAATTGATTGGAAAATTTTCCGTTTTTAGTAAATTCGAATTTGGATTAATTTTTCCATTTATGAAATTTCCGAATTTCAAATTTGATAATTGTAATAAATTATTATGATTGTTGGGCAGAGATTTGATTTGACCCAACTAACTATTTAACTGTGACACTTGTATGAAAACAAAATATTTTATATTAATTGCAGGAGACAAATGGAATAGCCATGTTAAAAATTTAGCTGACCACGACTCCGTGAGTGGGGAACATGTTGGAACTATATTTGGGCTGATTGTTACAAGTGGAAAATCATAGATTTGGCCATTGGCAGCCCTTGAACATCAAGGATTTAGATAGCTGCGAAAATTCCCAAGGGGGAAGAAAGACATAGGCAAAAAAAGGATTGTTCTATATATAGCATATGTGAGGAGGGAGGACGTTGCCGAGTATGCTGGGGAAAAGAGACTATTGAATTTTTTCCTTGTTGTTATGAACACTACTGATTAAGTGTGAGGCAAGAGGAATCTGCGGGATTTGAAGGACATTGTTGAGGAGGAGTTTCCATGTTCTCCCTCATGATTTCATGGTTAGGCTAGCGGGTGAACCGGGCAAGTGAATTGGCTGCCCAGTTCTAAGGTTGGGAGGAACATGGTTGTTCCTTTTGTCTTTCGCACATCATTTCAGATATGTTATTTTGCCCCCTTCTCTGGCTAAATGCTATAGGGTTAAATACTTGATAGAATGATATATACTAGTTCAGAATGTATTACCTTTGTTACATCTTATTGTTGTTATATACTAGTTCTGAATGGATTACCCTTTGTTGCATCGTATTACTGTTATATACTAGTTTGGAATGGATTATCTTCGCTGCACCATAATTATGTTATGAACAGTCCGTAGGTTTTTCTTAGCTGAAAGAATAAGCCTGGCCAAACATCAAGAAGAATAAATGATGTAAATTGGATTACTTCTTTGAACAGGATAAAGACTATAGGAAAAACCCACGAGTAAATCCTATTGTAGGTTGTAGTTGTCTGTGTTTTTCAATACAAGTATGAATTCAATAATGTATATATATATATATAGGTATGGTCAAATACTTATTATCTGGTACACAAAAATATGAGAGGAAGTATGAATTTTGGCTAAGAGTCTTCCATGTACAAACTGAACAGTTGCGATCTTAGGAGATAACTATAATCATGTTTAACGCAGAATTACAAGATTATTTGGTCTCTGGAACTACAGTTTGAACTGTGAGAATTGAATTTTGGATTAAATCGGCTAATATTTATAAAATTACCAGGACCAATCACGAGAGGCGCGAAGGCCCAAGGAGATAAAAGGAACTCCTGAAACTTCACGGGATTACACAGACCCCTGAATAAGTTGATAACTATGTACACAATAGCATAATCAATTAGAAATAAAAAAGAAAACCTTGACACGATCACAGAAGAGACGCAAAACGAATTATTTATTATCATGCTTTCTAGAATCAATCACATATGAGATACACACACAGTCAGCAATAGTTGATTTCCTTTATTCTATTCAAGATCCTATTTTTTTTAAAGAAGCCAGCATGGCGTTAAATAGATCTAAAACGATGAAATAAACAGTAAGTTATATAGTTAAGTAGGAGGGAAATCCTTAAATCCTTTAGCGAAAATATATTACATAACTCATCCAGTTTGAGACAATTAAATACCCCTTACTGTGTAGTATCCAATAAAAGGAAATACTCCCCCAAAATGGGTTGCTCTTACGATTTTGAAACCGGAACAGAAACTACATTGATAATAGAAAGATTGGAAAGGACTATGCCTTCCTCTAGAACCAAGAGGATGAGACAGAGAAGGTTACGGGCACATAATCTGAATACCTTGGTTTCCAAGGGTGAGCGTGGAGTTCCGATACCATACTCTGATGAAAACTCTACAAAAGAATACCATCAAAACATTAGAACATTACCACAGAAAGATGAATAAAAATAACTGCAGAATATCACTTAAACAAATCTTGTACTTATCTTTGAATTGCCGAGAGTGTGCCCCTTTCCAGTAGTGGTCGTTCCCAAAACTGAATGGGGAGGAGTGAGCTTGAATAATACTGATGGGTACCCTTCAAACAGGGTCCCATCTTTAGTTCAATATCCAGTTCTAGAAAAGATTATGCAAGAAAATACGACTCTCACAATTAAAATAACCTTTTCAATACCAAACCTTGAAAACACTATACAGTGGATGAATATGCTCTAGTTACTGAGGTGCAAATGAAGTCAGATATTTTACTATACCAAACCCTCATAAGTTAATAAAATCCAAAAACAGTTGATTCAAAAATTTCCAATTTTTTAATACGCGGACGGATCATAAGATTAACAAAAGAAATGTTTGGATAAGATAATCCGGTAAGACAGTGCAGAATACGCAAGGAACTGTTAGTACAACCCCAATCCTAGATAATGAATCTATGAAGGGACTATCCAGCTTTCCTGGGGATTACAGGTGATGGGTAGAAAGGATTTACTCAATATCATTCGCAGAAAGTCCACCAAGATGGGTTTATAGAGTCCGCGAACAAAAGTTCATTCAGTAAGGACAAAGCTACACTGCAATAATATAAATTTCCTTCCACATACATTTAACCTCTAGAATTCTGGAAAGGTGTCGCGAAATTGTAATACCAAATGTTGTTACAGAAACAGTAAAAGAGAGTGGTACGAGTGAGCCCTAAAGGAAATTCTCATGAAGTATCGGGGAAAGCATCAAAATGAGACACCAAACCCTTCAAACCACCCCGAACAAAGGACAGGTCGATAATAGAAACTAACTATCCGGAAGGGAGGAAAATTCTAGAACCCTTTTTCCCTGAGATTTAACAGTAAGGGAGTAGTTAACCATAGTCAGAAACAAACACTAAGGCACGTGGATCAATGCATAGCGATTTCAAAGGCAGGAAAACTCGCTTTGAAATCCACAATTAGAGATGCAGGAATAAAGTGAAAACTTACCAGTTGGTGAGACAGAGGTGTCGCCTCCATCAGAGAAAATCCTCTTAGCGGTGTTCCCTTCACCAAGGAGTCGATATCGCAGAGCTAAGTTTTCGGAGGACCTCTCATGGAAAAAGAAAAGTTCGGTGAACTAAAAAACCCTTACCTCGAAGATTAAAGGCTACGGGTAAGAAATTTCAAGTGATGTGATAAACTTGGTGCACCCTTAATGGTTAAACTATCAGGTAATGGCCTCGACATTGTCATATGCCTTACCCCTATTTAATTCCCTCGCTAGGATTAAATGCTCGTCATACCTACCTCTCCCTTGACATTCAATGGGCTACGGATTAAGGGAGCACCTTTGCGACTCATAGGAACCTCTAACCCTAAAGTACCATGAGTGTAATTAACACAGTGATCAGTTGACGTTACAGTTGGACAGGTGGTGTCGAGTGGGATGGATAAATGGGAAAAGGGTGATCGTAGATTCGTACTCTGAGTTACCCAGGAGGCCTTAACTAACCACAAACCATATCCTGATGCTTCTTTCATTAAAATGGTTTGTTTACATTGTATTAAAACTTTACGAGGAGGAATATAATCTAACCCCACTCTTACCTAAGTAATTTTGGATCGTGCTTAGCTTGGATATGTGTATAGTCTAACGTAGGAGGCTTAGACTAGAAGCCCCAAAATCGTTGTAGGTTAAACTTGTGGTAATGATTATAAAGTAAATAGATAGTAAATTTATTATAATCATGAGACTTTAAGTAAACTTTAAAAAAATGGAGTAGGCGTTTTCTTATATCGTCATTTTTCAAACTTTAAAGTTGGATGATAATGAAAGTCGACGATAGTGAGGACTCTAGAACCTCTTCAGAATCAAGAAATATAATAAAGAGCCTACCACTCTTGAGCATCAAAGCTATTCAAAGATGAATGTATAAGTAAAAGGGAATAATAATTTTTTTTTATTTGGCAGATTTGAGGTTGATTACATATGGTATCAGAGAAAAGGTTACAACACTAGCCCTGAACAGGGCCACATTAGTTGTTTAACATATATTACGATCTATGTAAAACTAATAAACCTTTTTGTTACAGATAGAAAACCTTTCCGTTTGTATGAGTTATGGCAGCTTAGGATGATGCAGAAATCAAGATGGAAGGAAATATGGAGCAGAGACCTCCAGGAGATCCAAGACATAACAGTGACGGAAGCTCACCCACGAAAGTGTTGGAAACAATGAGGAACCTTATTGTTGAACTACAGGTTTTCAAAGCCGACAATGAGAAACTGAAGAAAGCACAACAGAAGCAGCAAGAGATAAATGAAGTCCTGTTGCACAGTATAGTGACCAAGAAAATCCCAAGGGACGATAACCATGATGAGGAAGCCAGCAAGAGAGTCTCCAAGAACTCTAGGCTGGAAACAAAAAAGGGAGACAGTTCATCTGAAGGAATACCTTCAGCTGAAGACAAATTTAAAAAAGACAAGAAAAGAAAACAAGTAGACCACCTTGAAGGAGAATTTAAAAAGATTAAACCAACTACCTTTGACAGAGAATCCATAATAGGAGAGGAAGTTGAAGCATGGTTGTTGGACATCAAAAAATACTTCTAGATCTACAACTACTCTAGAAATATGAAGGTCAGAATGGTCATCTACAATCTGAAAGGGAAGGCCAACATTTGGTGGCAAGATCTGAAATTGGCCAAAGGCCTAAAGGAGAAACTGTTGGAATGGTATGACTTTAAGAAGTATTTCAAAAAATAGTACCTTTCTTAAAGATATTACGAAAGGAAAAAGAAAGAGTTTTACGAGTTACGACTTGGACAAATGACGATGGAAGACCTTATAAATAAATGTCTAGAATTACTAAGGTTCATACCATACATCCGGGAGGATAAGGTAAAAATTCAGCGATTCTTAAGTTGTTTACCGCAGATCTACAGGGACAGAATTGAGTTTGACAACCCCAAATCCTTGAGTGAAGTATTCAGGAAAGCACAAATGTGCTACAATCAATATAAAAAGTGAGCAGAGTTTCCCAAATCCTGGAAGGATAAGAAGCAAGATCGTATGAACTAGCGGAAGAAGGGATACCAACTAGCTCTGTATCGAAATGCAGCAAAAAGCTTTCCAAGAAAGGATTTTCACTCCAACCATCTGAATACACAAGGAAACGTTAAATTGGTAAACCTAGGAATGAAGAAGTCTGGGGACAGCCCCCGCGAACCACTAAAGTGCTGGGAATGTGGAGAACCTCATCTAAGGAGGAACTATCCTCATTTAAGTACAACAAACAAAACTGTTGTTCATAACTTATAGGAAGCCTCGACGGTGGGAGACATGGAAAAAAGCTTGCATCTGATTAATGCATCCATAGATGGCCGGCAAGCTGACCACCAATCCTCCGTGGTAGAAATCGAAGGTAAAATCAATAACACCCAAATTTTTGTTTCAATTGATCCTAGATCTACGTTAAGTTATATCACTCCGGGAGTAGTAGAGTCAAATAAACTTGAGAGGACGAAACACACAAAATCATGGTTGGTACAGTTAGCAACAGGAACTAAAAGGAAAGTGGTTGACTTTATTTCTGATTTTGAATTTAACTTAGATGGTCAAAACATAAAAACAAATCCGAATATTCTACCACTAAGATCCTACGCTATGATCATCAGAATGGATTGGTTGGAAAGACACAAAGAAATTCTAGATTGTTATATAAAGACACTTAACTATAAAGATGATTGTGACACTACTAGAATAGCCCAAGGTATACCAAAACCAATATTTGTTAGACAAGTTACAGCAATGCAGTTCAAGAAATGTATGAGAAAGGGGTGTCAAGTTTACGCCATCTAAGTAACGAATATGTTAGAAAAAGAAGATAAGCCGCAGCTAGAAGATTTTACTGTCCTTTGTGATTTTAGAGACATGTTTGTTGATGAGATACCAGAATTACCTCCTAGAAGGGAAATAGACTTCTCCATAGACCTACTACCGGGGTCAACCCCTATCTCAAAATCACCTTACCGAATGAGTTTACCTAAATTGACAGAACTAAAGATACAACTACAAGAATTGTTGGACAAAAAGTATATCAGACCCAGTGTTTCACCATGGGGAGCATCAGTCCTCTTTGTGAAAAAGAAATATGGTACTCTAAGACTATGTATCGACTATAGACAATTGAATAAAATGACTATTAAGAATAAGTACCCCTTACCTAGGATAAATGATCTGTTTGATCAAGTAGGTGGGGCCAAGATCTTTTCAAAGTTGGATTTATGGTCCGGTTATCATCAAGTGAGGATAAAAGACGAGGATATAAACAAAACAACTTTTTGAACAAGATATGGACACTATGAATTCGTAGTCATACCTTTCGAACTCACTAACGCACCAACCACCTTTATGTGTTTGACGAACAATATTTTCAGTCGGTACTTAGACAAGTTTGTGGTGGTATTTGTCGATGATATTCTGGTTTATTCAAAAACAGAGGAAGAACATGATGAACACTTAAGAATAGTTTTGCAAACATTGAGAAAACACAAACTGTATGCCAAATTTGATAAGTGCGACTTTTATAAAAAGGAAATACAATATTTAGGACACGTAATTTCAGCAAAAGGCATTGCCGTAGACCCTGAGAAGATAAAAGCCATTATAGAATGGTCGGTGCCAAAGGACATAGTAGACATCCGATCATTCATGGGAATCACCAGATACTATCACAGATTCATAAAAGGATTTTCCAAAATAGCTTACCCTATCACGTCATTACAAAAGAAAGGGACCAAGTTTAACTGGTCACAAAAATGTCAAGACAGTTTTAACAAGATGAAGGAATTATTGACAACGGTACCCATATTGAAGGTAGCAGACCTAGATAAAGACTTCACCATATGTGTTGATGCTAGTAAAGAAGGACTAGGTGGTGTCCTAACTCAGGAAGGACATGTTATCTGTTATGAGTCCCGAAAATTAAAAGAACATGAACGAAACTATGTCACTCATGACTTATAATTGACAGCGGTAATACACGCCTTAAAAATGTGGCAACACTACATAATGGGCAGAAAATTTCTATTGTTGATGGATAATAGTGGCGTGAAATATATGTTTAGCCAACCAGATCTTAACGCAAGGCAAACAAGATGGCTAGCATTCTTGAGAGAATTCGACTTCGAAGTCAGACATATCAAGGGTAAGGAAAACAAGGTAGCAGACGCGCTAAGCAGAAGAATCCATGGGCTATTTGAAATAAATATTAGCAGGGCAAAAAGTGATCTGGAACAAAGAATAAGGACGACAATTTTTAATGACGAAAATTACACTAAGGTAATGACCGAATTACAAAACAATATCGAAAACTCAGATAAACTAGATCTAAGTATCGATAAGAAGGGGCTACTACGATTTAAAAATAGACTTTACATACCAGATTCAACAGAACTGAAGTTGATAGTCTTGGATGAAGTGCATAAGAAATTATATTCTGGCCATCCAGGATACCAGAAAATGATAATGACACTTAGAAGACTATTTTACAGGCCTAATATGAAGGGCGAAACTACAGAATACTTGGCTAGGTGCCAATATTGTCAGTAAGTTAAGGTTGAACACCAACATCCAGCCGACCTATTACAGCCATTACCGGTACCAGAATGGAATTGGGAGACCATATCGCTGGATTTTATAACAGGTTTGACAAAAACTCAGAAACATAATGACTCTATTATGGTTGTAATCGATAAACTCAGTAAGTCTGCACACTTTATTCCTGTAAAGTCTACTTTTAAAGCTATAAACATTGCTGGAATATTTATGAAGGAAATTTTTAGACTGCATGGTATTCCTAAAATGGTGATTTCAGATAGAGATGTAAAGTTCACATCTGCTTTTTGGAAGGAATTGTTTGCAAGGCTAAATACTAATCTGAATTTCATCACGAGTTATCATCCACAAAAGGATGGATAGACCGAGAGGACAAACCAAATCATAGAGGATATGCTCCGCATGTACGTAAGAACAAAACTTAACAAATGGGAGGACAATTTACACTTGGTATAATTTGCATATAACAAAGGGTACCAAACTTCGACTAAGTTAATCCCTTTTGAGGTACTGTACGACAGAAAGTGCACGACTCCAATTAGTTGGGATAGCCTAGCTGAAAGACTCATGGTTGGACCAGAGATGCTCCAATAAATGGAGAACATGGTAAGAAAGGTACAACAGAACTTAAAAGAAGCACAGGACAGACATAAGAGCTATGCAGATAAAAAAAGAAGACATTTGGAATTTCAAGTGGGAGACATTGTGTACTTGAAGGTCAAAGCCCGAAAAAGTTCGTTGAAGTTAGGGAATTGTGCCAAGATGGCACCCAGGTTTTGTGGGCCCTTCAAGATACTAGCTCAAATTGGACATGTAGCATACCAACTTTCACTTCCAGCTAATCTAAGAATTCATAATGTATTTCATGTTTCTTTGTTGAAAAAGTATGTTCATGACCCTACTCATATGATTGATTGGGACTTGGTGTAGGTGGAACCAGAAGGCGAGTTCCAGATGGAACCCCTGCGTATTCTGGACCAGGGAGAAATAACACTTCAGAACAGAGCCGTCACTCAGGTAAAGGTGCAATGGAAGCACTTTAGTCCTGAGGAGGCCACTTGGGAGTTGGAGCGAGATTTGTTGAAATCTCATCCAAACTTGTTCCAAGAAAGGAATGAACACTGAGGACAGTGTTTTATTGAAGGGGGAAAGGATGTGACATTCCTCAAAAATAAAGTATTTTTGAAATTTAAAATTGATTGGAAAATTTTCCGTTTTCAGTAAATTCAAATTTGGAATAATTTTTCCATTTAGGGCAATTTCGAATTTCGAATTTGATAATTGTAATAAATTATTATGATTGTTGGGCAAAGATTTGATTTGACCCAACTAACTATTTAACTATGACACTTGTATGAAAACAGATTATTTTATATTAATTGTAGGAGACAAATAGAACAACCATGTTAAAAATTCAACTGACCATGACTCCATGAGTGGGGAACATGTTGGAACTACCTTTGGGATGATTTTTACAAGTGGAAAATCAAAGATTTGGCCATTGGCAGCCCCTGAAAATCAAGGATTTAGATAGCTACAAAAATTCCCAAGGGGGAAGAAAGACATAGGCAAAAAAAAATTGTTCTATATATAACATATGTGAGGAGGCAGGATGTTGCCGAGTATGCTAGGGAAAAGAGACTATTGAATCTTTTCCTTATTGTTATGAACACTACTGATTGAGTGTGAGGCAAGAGGAATCTGCGGGAGTTGAAGGACATTGTTGAGGAGGAGTTTCCAAGTTCGCTCTCATGGATTCATGGTCAGACTAGGGGGTGAACTGGGCAAGTGAATTGGCTGCCCAGTTCTAAGTTTGGGAGGAACATGGTTGTTCCTTTTCTCTTTCACACATCATTTCAGATATGTTATTTTGCCCCCTTCTCTGGCTGAGTGCTATAGGGTTAAATACTTGATAGAATGATATATACTAGTTCTGAATGGATTACCTTTATTACATCTTATTGCTATTATATACTAGTTCTAAATGGATTACCCTTTGTCACATCTTATTACTGTTATATACTAGTTTGGAATGGATTATCTTCACTGCACCATAATTATGTTATGAAAATTCCGTAGGTTTTTCTTAGCTGAAAGAATAAGCTCGGCCAAACACCAGGAAGAATAAATTATTGAAATTGGATTA
>JZKD02S0665125.1:193245-218381 GCA_000966675.3 Picea glauca | reverse complement strand
TATATATATATATATATATATATATATATATATATATATATATATATATATATATGGTCGAATACTTACTATCTGGTACACAAAAATATGAGAGGAAGTATGAATTTTGGCTAAGAGTCTTCCATGTACAAACTGAACAGTTGTGATCTTAGGAGATAACTGTAATCATGTTTAAAAAAGAATTACAAGACAATTTGGTCTCTAGAACTATAGTTCGAACTGTGATAATTGAATCTTGGATTAAATCGGCTAATATTGATAAAATTACCAGGACTAATCACAAGTGGCGCGAAGGCCCAAGGAGATAAAAGGACATCCTGAAACTTCACGGGATTACACAGACCCATGAATAAGTTGATAACTATGTACACAATAGCATAATCAATTAGAAATCAAAGAGAAAACCTTGACATGATCACGGAAGAGATCCAAATCAAATTATTTATTATCATGCTTTCTAGAATCAATCACATATGAGATACACACACAGTCCGCAATAGTCAAGTTCCTTTATTCAATTCAAGATCCTAATTTTTTTAAAGAAGCCAGCATGGCGTTAAATAGATCTAAAACGATGAAATAAACAGTGAGTTATATAGTTAAGCAGGAGGGAAATCCTTTAGGGAAAATATATTACATAACTCATCTAGTTTGAGACAATTAAATACCCCTTACTGTGTAGTATCCAAAACAAGGAAATACTCCCCCAAAACAGGTTACTCTTACGATTTTGAAACCGGAACAAAAACTACATTGATAATAGAAAGATTGGAAAGGACTATGCCTTCATCTAGAACCAAAAGGATGAGACAGAGAAGGTTACAGGCACGGAACCTGAATAGCTTGGTTGCCAAGGGTGGGCATGGAGATCCGATACCATACTCCAGTGAAAACTCTGCAAAAGAATACCATCGAAACATTAGAACATTACTACAGAAAGATGAATAAAAATAACTACAGAATATCACTTAAATAGATCCTGTACTTATCTTTGAATTGCCGAGAGTGTGCTCCTTTCCAGTAGTGGCTATTCCCAAAACTGAACGGGGAGGAGTGAGCTTGAGTAAGAATGATGGGTACCCTCACCTCAAACAGGGTCCCATCTTTAGTTCAATATCCAGTTCTAGAAAAGATTATGCAAGAAAATACGACTCTCACAATTAAAATAACCTTTTCAATACCAAACCTCGAAAACACTATACAGTGGATAAATATGATCTAGTTACTTAGGTGCAAATGAAGTCAAATATTTTACTATACGAGACCCTCATAAGTTAATAAAATTAAAAAAAAGTTGATTCGAAAATTTCCAAATTTTTAATACGTGGACGGATCATAAGATTAACAAAAGAAATGTTTGGATAACAGAATGCAGTAAGACAGTGTAGGATCTGCAAGGAACTGTCAGTACAACCCCAGTCCTATATAATGAATCTACGAAGGGACTATCCAGCTTTCCTATGGATTACGGGTGATGGGTAGAAAGGCTTTACTCAATACCATTCGCAGAAATTCCACCAAGACGGGTTTATGGAGTCCGCGAACGAAAGTTCATTTAGTAAGGACAGAGCTACACTGCAATACTAGAAATTTCCTTCCACATACCTTTAACCTCTAGACTTCGGGAAAGGTGTCACAAAAACGTAATACCAAACGTTGTTACAGAAATAGTAAAAGAGAGTGTTACAAGTGAGCTCTAAAGGAAATGCTCACGAAGTACCGGGGAAAGCATCAAAATGAGACACCAAACCCTTCAAACCACCCCGAACAAAGGACGGGTCGATAATAGAAACTAACTATATGGAAGGGAGGAAAATTCCAGAACCCTTTTTCCATTAGATGTAACAGTAAGGGAGTAGTTAACCACAGTAAAAAACAATCACTAAGGCATGCAGATCAATCCATAGCGATTTCAAAGGAAGGAGAACTCACTTTGAAATGCACAACTAGAGATGCAGGAATAAAGTGAAAACTTACCAGTTGGTGAGGCAGAGGTGTCGCCTCCATTAGGGAAAATCCTTGCAGTGGTGTTCCCTTCACCAAGGAGTCGATATCACAGAGCTTAGTTTTCAGAGGACCTCTCATGGCAAAAGAAAAGTTCGGCGAACTAGAAAACCCTTACCTCGAAGATTAAAGGCTACAAGTACAAAATTCCAGGTGATGTGATAGAATTGGTGCGCCCTTAATGGTTAACCTGTCAGGTAATGTCCTCGACATTGTCATATGCCTTACCCCTGTTTAATGCCCTCGCCGGGATTAAATGCTCGTCAGACCTACCTCTCCCTTGACATTCAATGGGCTACGGATTAAGGGAGCACCTTTGTGACTCATAGGAACCTCTAACCCTAAAGTACCATGAGCGTAGTTAACACAGTGATCAGTTGACGTTATAGTTGGACAGGTGGTGCCGAGTGGGATGGCTAAACGGGCAGAGGGTGATCGTAGATTCGTACTCTGAGTTACCCAGGAGGCCTTAACTAACCACTAGCCATATCCTGATGCTTCTTTCATTAAAGTGGTCTATTTACATTGTATTAAAACTTTATGAGGAGGAATATAATCTAACCCCACTCTTACCTAAGTCATTTTGGATCATGCTTAGCTTGGATATGTGTATAGTCTAACGTAGGAGGATTAGACCAGAAGCCCCAAAATCGTTGTAGGTTAAACCTGTGGTAATGGTTATAGAGTACATAGATAGTAAATTTATTATAATCATGGGACTTTAAGTAAACTTAAAAAAAATGGAGTAGGCGTTTTCTTATATCATCGTTTTTGAAACTTTAAAGTTGGGTGTTAATCAAAGTCGACGATAGTGAGGAGTCTAGAACCTCTTGAGAATCAAGAAATATAATAAAGAACCTATTACTCTTGAACATCAAAGCTATTCAAAGATGAATGTATAAGTAAAAGGGAATAATAATTTTATTTTTTTTATTTGGCAGATTTGAGGTTTATTACACCATTCTAGAGATGATAGTCAACCTTACTCTCACCTTCTTCTACATGAATTTGGCCTTGTAGCTACTGAAACAACTCTTTAAAGTCCTCATATTTTGTGTATGCCTCTTTGTATGAATCGTGGGTAAAAGGCTCCAGGTGCATAAGAGTTCTCAAAGTTGTTATATTGGATGTGGGTGTCCTTGAAATATTTTCTACCAACTTGTTAGTGCTTCCCTTTTTATATTTGATGACTAGATGAAAGTACTGAAAAAAACCCATCCACTTGTAATGTTTGGTGTTTTGAAGCTTACTCTAGGCCTATAAATATTGCAGTGTTTGGTGATTAGTGTGGATAATGGTTTCCTTTCCCATCAAATAGTTCTTCCACTTCTTAACATCTTGAACCAAGGCATAGAGTTCCTTATCATAAATAGGATAGTTCATGGCTCCCTCATGAAATCTCTCAAAATGATAGCATATTATCTTACCTCCCTACATATATACCACTCACATATAATATCCACTTGCATTCATCGCTAATTCAAAGGGATTCTACAAGTTAGGAAATGCAAGGATTGGTGCTTGAATGATCTTCCATTTCAACTCATTGAAAACTTTCTGTTTATTCTATCCCCACTAGAAATTGTTACCACTAGTTATTATGGCATGGAGTGGTGTAGATACCATTGAAAAGGATGCTATGAAATTTTGTAGGTAACATGTTTACTCAAAAATGATCCCAACTTTAGTGATATTAGTAGGAACTATCCACTTGATGATGGACTCCATCTTCACGGGATGTTTCTTTAGTTTCCCTCCACAAATCACATACCCAAAATAAACCAATGACTACTAAGAAAACTCACGTTTCTTGAGGTTAGCTAGTAGCTAATGAATTTTCGGAGTCTCTAACACCTACATGAGATGTGATATGTGCTCCACCTAGGTAGAGTTATAAACCAATATGTCATCCAAATACACTATTACAAATTAATCTAAATAGGGATGCAATACATCATTCATCAATTACATAAATGTAGATGGTGTATTACATAAAACAAAAGGAATGAACAACCATTCATACAGAACTTGCCTTGTATTGAAGGCGGTCTTCCAAGTGTCTTATTTAATGTGTTCTTGGTGATATTCCAATTTGAGATCCAACTTGATGAAGTACTTGGCATGTTGCAACTGGTCTAGGAAATCGTCAATCCTAGGTAGTGGGTATTGATTCATGAGTTTGATCATGTTCAAATCTCTATAGTCAATACACATTTTCCAAGTCCCATAATTCTTGGGTACTATGGTGATGGGTGACCCACAAGGTGAGGCGCTTGGTCAAATTATGCCATTATCTAGCAGTTGTTGAAATTATTTCTTCACTTCATATACTTCTAGAAAAAACTATCTATACAACCCAATATTTCATAATGGGGAGTCAGAAAACAATTATATCTCTTGCTCCACTTCCCTCTTTAAGTGGTAAGCATTCAGTCTTCTAGAACACTCTTCTTTACACCAACAATATAAAATACTCTATCTAATGTTTGTTCTCTTTGTGAAATCCCTATAGGGATTCCTTTACTCTTATTTATTCATCACCTGACTGATTCTATATTAAGAAAATAAATGCATACTAGAACTAATCAATTTTTTGTCTTCGTTGGAACTTACTAGAAATATATTTGACTTATCTTTATGTGTGTTGATGATTTAATATATCCCATCCTTAATCAAGTGGTATTTTTTTTTCTCTCCTCATAAAGATTGAATCCCTCGTATACATGTAGGGGCTACCAAACACTACACCACACATGTCAAGGGGTACTACATTTAACTCCAGTTCATCAATAAAATATGCACTTGTAGAAAACTTGATCTTAAATTGTTTCATGACCTTGATCTATACATACTTGTTTACCCATACCAATGGATATGGGATAGGATGATCATGAAATTCCAACCTAAGGTTACTGACTAGATCAAATTCTATGAGATTGGCTTGTGAACTGGAAATGAATAGAGAATCTACCTTGGTCTTTTTGACATGGATATTAATATAGAATATTTTTGTAATATCCTTATATTCCTTGTGATGAAGGATACTTAGATTCACCTCCTTTTGCATTGAGGTGTATATAATCTTATCATCCACATCCAAGTTGGTATCTAATAGGATTCTTGAATCCATGGCTAGAGGGTTCTTTGGATTAATCTCTAGATGTAGATTTCAACACTGATCTTTAGTGTGACCACTGATATTACAATGGTTGCAATAGTTGTCGTATTCTTGTATTTTCATTTCTGATTATCCTTCCCTTCCTTGGAAACATCTTGGTGGTATTTCTATTTAGAACCACTTTTATGCACTTTCTTATGGCCTATGTTCTCCAAGTATTTTTCTTGCACGTAGGCCTCATCAACAATCCTTATTTTGAAGAGAATCACTTTCCTTCATAAATCTTTATGTAGACCCTCTAGATACTTGAGGAGAATGTCTTAGTTCTTAGAAGAGATTCCAAACATGATCGTCATATTCTTGAACTTGATGGTGTAATCTTTGAAACTCTATTCTTTCCTCTTCCAGAAGTGATATCTAATCCGTAAATAGTAGGCCTATGGCCTGCCCATCTCACCAACACATATTATACTACAGAATAAAATTTTATTTCTATCTTGATATTATTTGTCTGGTAATAACCCTTGCAATATGCCAATCAGTTGAGTCAACCAAATAATAAACCAATTGACCACCTACTAGTTGAGTCGGCCTTATGGCTGACCAGTCGAATGCTCCATTGGTTGGGTCGACCAAATGGAACCCTGGTCGAATGCTTTGATGGTCAGATTGAGCAAATGAAAATCCGGTAGAATTATTTAGTGTTCGGGTCAACCAAATGAAATCCTAGTCGAATTATTTGATGGTTAGGTAAACCAAATGAAAGCTCGATCGAATTCTTTGATGGCTAGGTCGACCCAATGAAATCCTAGTCGAATTATTTGATGGTTGGGTGATCCGGATTTAGGAGTGGAACAAACTGATTAAAAGACTGAATACAATAAACACAAAGATATGCATAATAACACAGATATCCAATGAACAATATCTTCTATTGAATAAATGAAATAAGCTAAAACTATAAAACTGCAGGACTGAAACACTTGCTCGAATGGTGGTAGCTATCTCTGAGAAGAGATGTGGATTCTACGTGCATTCGTCTAAGAATAATGATTACAATGAGGCTTCATAGGACTTTTTAATATTACTCATGAATGCCAAAACCCTAGACATCCAAAAACCTAAACCTAGGAGATGAAACACCAAAAGTCATGTGGGCTCCTATGGGTAAGTTGGTACCTCAACATCCCGGGGTCATAACTTGTGCACACGACCCCCATTTTAGGTGCATGATAGCCCGTTGGAAAGTACTTTTAGAGAAATACACACCACGCCATCAAACTCTGGCTCCGTCTACAGTTTGACTATGGGGAGCCAAAAAAGCACTATTTAGGGCTCCAAGACGACCCTAGAAGTATACAAATATGTGATGGCATGAAAACATACAAAATAAGCCAATTGGATCAGGTGAGAGGCCACCAGTATCCACCTGGAATATGTGTAGGGCTTCAGACAACCCCAGCAGTGTAGAACCAATAATTACAAAGAAGTACAGAAGAACGTGTTGAACTAAAAACTGACAAGAGGAGCTAGTTGGAATAGGTGGGTGGCCACCAATGTCCACCTGGATCAATCGTCTCCCCTCAGGAAGTAATGGTCTCCATTGCATTGATTTCCCCCATCAGGTGAGGAAAATTCTGTTGGATTTGGCCCCGGGTGAGCCACTTGCCTTGGTGTAGGAGTTGCCCTGCCTTGACAACCCGATAAAGATGGATCCTCTGCTAGAAAGTTCCCTTCACCTGTGTGTCCACTATCTGATTAGTGGATGCCTGTTCCATGCAGTCATGGTTGAGCTATGTGGGTGTTAGTTGTTCTGTGATCTCTAAGGTTTCCAATAATGGTGGAAAATATGGCTGAAGGATGTCCACATTGAACATTGGGTGCAAACCAAGGAATGGTGGAGTGTTGATCTCAAAAGCATTGTTACCCATAGCCTTGGTGATGGTGTAAGTCCCATAGAGAAGTGGGAGGAGATTTCGATGGGGCCCTGTAAGACGCTCCTTCTAAAAGTGTAAACAGACCTTGTCTCCAACCTGAAACTGGTGCGGTACACTACGTTGATCATGGAACTACTTGTACTTAGCATTGTCTTTTTGAAAAATTTCATGGACCTGTTGGAAGATGTGTTGAATCCGCTCAATGACTCTGGTGGATTTGTCGGTCTCAGATTGAACATGGGAATATTATGTCTGTGTGGTTGCCAGAGGTAGTGCAACATCAATGGGACCCAAGGGTTGGAATCCCAGTCCCACCTGAAATGGGCTATGGCCGGTTGAGCTATGGAGAGACCTCTTGTAACTGTGTTGAACATAGGGGAGACTCTCATCCCATGTACGCATATGCTTAGAGTTGTACATGCACAGGATGTGCACAATCATCTAATTGACGACCTTTGTTTGGTCGTCTGTTTGGGGGTGGAAAGAAGTGGATTTAGTGAGCTTGGTGTCCAACAGTGACCAGAGACTCGATCAAAATGTGCTTAGGAACCTGCTCTCCCAGTCGGAGATGACGGTATTTGGTATCCCAAAATGGACCCACACTCATTCGAAGAAAATCTTGGTAGTATTTGCCATTGTGATGGTCTTCTTGTAGGCTGTGAGCATGACCATATTCGAAAACCAATCAATGACCACAAATACACAATCATTTCCTTTCTTGGTGGACAGAAGGCCAGACATGTATTCCATCAAGATGGATTCCCAAGGATTCTAGGGGGTAGGAAGAGTGGTGTATAAGCCATGCTTCTTGATGGCTGGCTTGGGAATGGCACAGGCAGTGCAAGATCTGATATACTTGTTGATGTCCTGTCAAAGTTTTGGCCAATAAAAATGTTTCTGGAGAACAACCACAATTTTCTCCACGCCAAAATTTCTTGCCACCCTACTGTAGTGAGCTTCCTAAATAAACTTTGGACGCTCGCTTTTAGGAACACATAGATGGAACAGATGCAATAACAACCCATCTTGAATGTGAAAATCGGTGACAGTTGCACCTGTACCCAAGAGCTGATAGGTGGTGGCGAAGTTCATATCTTGCTAATAAATTTGGGGCCATTCAGATGCATCATGTCCACAGGAATGGAGCACAGTGGTGAGTGCAGCCACAGGAGGTCGACTGAGGCAGTCAGCGACACGATTTGTGCTCCATGTCTTATACTTTATGTGGATATGGAACTGCTGCAGGTAGGTGGACCACTTATAATGGCAGTCGTTCTTCAACTTCCCTTGTGTCTGTATGAATTATAGAGGCTTGTGATCAATGTGGATGATAGTCTACTTTCCCAGAATGTAATGTTTCCATTGAGGACATGCTTGTACAATGGAATACATTTCCTTGTCATAGTTGGGGTATTTCCGAACAGTATCTGAGAGTGTCTCACTATGGTATGCCACCTGATGACCGTGCCGAGTGAGAACTGTGCCTACAACATAGTCATATGCATCAGTCTCAATATCAAACGATTGTTGCAGATCAGGAAAGGAGAGTATTGGAGCTGAGCACAAGTGATGCTTCAGATCATCAAATGATCATTGTTGTTCCTTACCCCACATAAAATTTACCCTTCCACTGCCCTTGGTCACGTGGCTGAGAGCCCATGAAATATGGGAGAATCCCAACACAAATTGTCGGTAGAAATTGGCCAGTCCCAAGAAGCTTCGAAGCTCGGTTAGTGTGGTCGAGGTTGGCCGGTCACAGATGAATTGGATCTTAGCGGGATCGACATGTACCCCATTCTTATCAACAATGTATCCCAAGTATTGGACCATGTTCATTCCAAAGGAACATTTTTCCAAGTTGGCATATAGCTTGTGTTGCCATAGAGTGCTCAAAACCTGTTGAATATGCCGCATGTGCTCCTCCCAAGTTATTCACAAGATGAGGATGTCATCCAAATATACCACCACAAAATAGTTGGTGAAGGGTCTCAATAAATCATCCATTAACCTCATGAAAGTGGCTTGTTCATTTGTTAGGCCAAAGGGCATGACCAACCATTCGAACAGACATTCTCTAGATTTGAAGGTTGTCTTCTAGACATCAGTTGGTTCTATGGGAACCTGGTGGTAGACAGACTTTAGGTCAATCTTGCTAAAGAACTTTTCCCCCTTGAGTTGGTTAAGAAGGTCATCAATCCCAGGAATTTGGTACTGATTTCTAATTGTGATTTTTTTTAATTCTTTGTAATCAATGCAGAGTCGCCAGGGCCCGTCCTTCTTCTGCACCAGTGCAATCAGGCTTATGCAAGGGGATGAGATGGGTCTAATGTGCCACTTTTGAAGAAGCTCTTGGATCTAACGCTTGATTTCATCATTTTCCATCAGCAAGCAACGATAGACTGGTCCATTAGGTAGAGGTGCACCGGGGGTTAGATCAGTTGGGTGCTTGACTTAGCAGTGCGTCGGTACACCAGTGGGTGAGGAGAATATGTCTATGTACTCTTCCATGATCCCATCCACTTGATTCTACTACAAAGATAGGAACTTTGTAGAGGCCACGGATGTGGCGACGACCTTCTACTTACTGTGAGAACAGATCACAAAGAAGACAAACTTCCGGGTCTGTGAAATGACCTTACTGCATTGTTTAGCATATATTAAAGAAATAGCGGTAGGCGGTGCTACCTCCGGTATCCTGTACAATTGTCTACCCAAAGTAATAATAACACTACAGGTTCTAGACTCATACACAACATTATGCTTCAACAAATATGGTTGTCCTAAAAGAACATCACAAACTTCAAGGGGAGAAATATCACACAATAACTCATCTTTGAAGGGCTTGAAGACATTGTGGGCTGACACAAAGATCTCTATTTTGGCGAAGCTAGCCGATGGTGTTTGGTTGTGGGTACAGTCTCGTCATAAAGTCCAACTGCCTAACGACCTCTACTAAGATTAGGTTCTTTTGACTGTCTCTATCGACAATGAAATGAAGCAAAGCCCCCTTTACCCACATCTCTGAGTGAAAGAGGCATCCCCCTTCCTCTGGTTCTTTTGGTTCGCTTGGATGGACTTTGGTGGTAGAGAAAATGGCACTAGGTTCAACATCAATAATCTGCTTCCCTCCTTATGGATTTGATTCAGAATCAGAATCGACCTCTGACTCAGAAGCCTTCAGCTCGACCACGAGTGACTAGTTGGAGTGACATTCTCCCGTGTTGTGCCAAGGGATTTTATGGTATTCACACCATTTTCCCATGTCCTTCTTCATCTTATCATTGACCTTCTTGTGTTACGGCTTCAACTGGTTGTCCTAAGAGTGGCCATATTTTCTCTATCCCTTACTGTGTGGGTTGGGGCCAAATTTTCCCTACTTCAGCTGTGAGGAGTTTGCAGATCCAAAATCTTGCCTCTACTGCTTAAATTTCTGCTCGATCTTGACAACATATCTATAATTCGTACCGAATGAGGCGATGTTCAGAAACTCCATTTCTATTTGAATGTATCTATGCAAACAACCACGGTATTTGAGCACCAAATTTCGCTTAGATTCTTTGATACCCAACTTGGTGCACAGGGTATGGAAAATATTGGTGAAATCTGGTATTGTCTGGTCCCTTTCTTGACCCAAGGTCATCCATCTGGTTTACTGGTCCTTGTAGCTTCCAAAAGAGTAGTATTGTTCTTTAATGGCATCCCGGAAGGAATCCCATGTAGGGGAAACCACAAATATTGCAGATTCCTCTATGGTCCTTTGCTCAGAGTACGTGTCCCACCTATGTGCTATCAAAACATTGAGATACTTAAAAATTTTCCATTGAAATTTAAGATAGAATTCTAGTTTCATGACTATACAACATAGAGCTCTCACCTATGTGTTATAGAAATATATTTTACTCTTCATATTGTTTATAATCCCCCTGGGTGCATCCATGAAGGAGTCCAAAATTCTCTTGATATGATGTGGATTACTAATATAGGCACCCCTGATGAGCAATGTATCACTTGCAAACTAAGAATGATTGATTAGTTTCATTTGCAAAGTATAGATCCCAAGAAGGATATCTAGTTGTTTGGATTTCTCAATATCCTATCTAAGATACTTTTCAATGAGGATGCATAGAAACATAGAGATTAGGGAAGCCTTATCCTAATCCCTAGGTACCTTGAAAAAAGGAAACAAGTCTTCCACTAACAAGAGGGGTGATCCAAGGGCCTTCTATGCATGCCTTAATCTAGGCCACAAATTCATTTTCAATACCAAACGTTCTTAGTATAGTAAATAAAATACTATACCACACAATCAAATAAATTAACCATGTCCATTCACTTTTATCCACATGTCTTTTCCTTGTGCTCATATGTTGGAGTGGATTTCTAAGTTCCCGAACTAAGATGGTATTAGCAATAATATGTTAGCCTTTGACAAATCCACCTTGTTCATTTGAGATTGACTTATGTAGAAAATGGATTATTTTCTTAACTTGAACATTTTTTAGGATTTTGTAGGACACACTACTAATGAAATAGGGAAATATCAATAGAAGGATGTGAGGTACTTCTTTAGAAATGAGGGTGAGGAAGGAAGAAGTTATCCATCTTCCTAGATTGATATTTCTCTACTTCCTTCAATAATTTGGTGTAACTCTTTCCTTGATGATGAACCTACAAGATCCATGGAATTGAGTTGTAAACTCATCCAATCCTAGGGCCTTGTGAGGGTTCATTGCCAAAATGGTATCTTCAATCTTGGCTTTAGTTATACTTGAAAACTCTTTTGGATATCTTTAGTGGAATTAGATTTAGGTATAACCATTCAACATAAATTGTGAGGGTTCTTGCAAGTTTGAAGGAGTCCCTTCTATGGTCAATTCCTTAAAATGGTCAAGGATCTCTTCTAGGAGCTTGTCAAATTGGAAAAAAGTGATGCTATTAGGTAGTGTTAAATATAACATGTGGTTATGGATCCATCGAGAACTAGTCTTCTTGTGGAAGTAATTGGTGGCCTTGTCCCCTATCAGGAGCCACTAAGTACGAGATTTCAACCTACGATATTCTTCCTTCTCTTGCTCACCATCAAGTTCATTTTCTTTGGCTTGTAGAACTTATATGACCTTTTCATTTTCTATCATAGTTTGAAGCTCTGCCAACCTTGTTTAAAAATATTCAAAATATTTGGATGACATGACAAAAGAGGACGCATTCCATTTTCTTATTAAATGTTCCTCTCCCATAAATAGGAGGGGGATTAAGAAATAGTTATTCCCCAAGCTTCCTGAATGATGTCTTAAAAAACCAATGCTTTATCCATAAGGGATTAAATTTGAATGGAATTGGCCTCTTATGTTCATTCTCTACTATGGATAGAGTTATTAGTTTATGATTCAATTCNGTAGTTGCCGCCAAAATAGCATCTGCAGAGAAGGAGCTGGAGGGGCACTTCGAGCTGCTCCCTCCTCCTGCCGCCGCCTGGGAAGAGTTGGCAGGAAACCCTAGATTGCCAGAGCACTGGGAAACCTGATCACGTTGAAGTTTAATTAGCCAAATCAGTATGTGCAAAGGTTGTATGTGCCCATCTATTGGATTGTTTCAGTTCTTTTTAATCAGGAACGACTTCGTGGAAGGATTCATGACATTAAAAATAAAACCAAAATATCCCGTGAAAAGTTTAATACAATTTACAGCTGGAGCACATATCACGGACGTGGCACTGTCGACTTAGTCCGGGATAGGAGCATAAGTGCACTGCTAGCCAGAATCAATGGATATTGCTTTTGGCGATGCATCTGTCAGTTCATCTTCTTTGCATATTATATCTCCGAAGTACTTCACCATTGACTGAACATCAATGTCACGTACGAACATTAATGTCACGTACGAACATTGTAAGGATTATCTAAAAGCTGCTGGAATATAATAGTTTTTGGTAGTGGAGAAAATTTAAATTCAAAGACTAGAACCCTGGAATATAATAGTTTTTGGTAGTGGAGAAAATTTAAATTCAAAGACTAGAACCTTGTTAGAGTAGTCTAAAGGTTCCATCTTTTGGAATTTTTTGGTCACTTTTTTAATTTGATTTTGTCTAAAACTTGGTGATGAATGGTTGGATCTACAGATTTGACTGGGTAAGTTTGTATAATCCAAGTGCCCCAGTCAGCATGCTGAATCTATTTATGCATTCAGAAAGACAATTTAAACAACAGAATATAGATTTTGTCCAAATTTACATTGCCGGATTCCAACCAATTCCTACCAAAAACCCAAAAAATAGAATGTTAAGCCAACGCAAAAACTTGTTCACCTACTATCAGAAATCTCATATATATATTCAACGTATAAGGGGTAAAAATCGGTTTTGAAATTTCATTCTAAATTCATAAACTTTCATAATGTTTTTGTTAGTACAGTCAAAACCTAAGTCACCTGACACTGTGTATATATATATATATATATATATATATATATATATATATAAATTATGAATTACAAATAATTAAACTGTAAATAGTTACATGATGATGATACAAATTCAATCATACAACTAGTACTAACTTAGTAACTACTAAATTACTAACATAGATGATGACATTGTCAACTCAACACTATTGTCCAAACCCATATCATGAGGAACCACATCCCACGGTGCGCTTGATTAAATGTCAGTTTCATTCCCTCTTACATGATGGAATCCAGTGGAAACATTGCAATCCTTCCAATCTTGAAATCCTGAAAACCATTATGAATTTTGAATGGGACCTAAAATTCTACTTTCTCCATATGAAGTCCAATGAGGTTGGAACCACTCTCAAACATCCTGAAACAATTAATGGTAATGTTAAAAATTTAAGTAAAATGATGAAAATGAAAGATAAAGGAGAATGTCACTTTAAGAATTTAATATTGTCATTAATTACTAGAGCAGGTAAAATGGAGGGGGTGGGGACATCTTTAAATAGAATTAGTAAGGCAAAATAACCCTTAGTTGCACACTGACTTGCACTAGAAAACATGAGCCAGAGTGAGCAGGACACGTGTCCTATTTTATTTTCAAGACACTCGTGTCCTGTGAACATGACACGTTCTAAATGAATATCAGACACATATCCTACCGTTTGATGTCCAACACATAGAATTCGCGACACGAGGGGGTTTAGACATGTCAGGTGACTTAGTTCAAGCTTCATACATATACTCATTATGCTGTAAAAATAGTTAAATTAACAGGAAATGGATTTTCAAATTCCAACTCTAATTCAGAAACATTTCAAATTCTAACCTAGATTCAGAAACTTCCATATTCCAACATAAATTTAGAAACTTTCATAATTTTTCTGTTAGTACTGTCGAAAGTCTTTGTCGCCCATGTCTTTTTCGCCCATCACCAAACTTTATACACATGGCCATTATGCCGTAAAAATTGTTGAAACACTTAAATTTGTTTTCGAAATTCCAACTCTAAAGTTATAAGCCTTCCTATATTTGGAGATAATCGAAAATTATGACTTATTTTGGAGTCCATCCAAAGATATGACTTCAAAGTTTAATCAGGTTAAGTTATAATAATCATCGAAAATTTTACATGCCCTGATCATGAACGGAAAAAATTACAATTCGTAGGATCATTTTTATCCTACGCCTTCTTGGCAATATCTTGTGAAAATATTCTCTTTTATCTTTAATATTAGTAAACTAGCACAGCCGCTAACTTACGTTTGAGAACATCCAAAGATAGCAGCTCAGAATGCGTGCCTTTAATATAGTAAGAACATGTGTCTTCAATATAAAATATTTGTGGTAATTCTTTTGTGGTAATATAAAAAGTTTGGCTGCATTAGGTGGATAAATGAAACATGGCAATTACATATCCTTACAGTATTTTTTTAATGTGATTAGGTAAATGTTAAAAAGTAAACATGTTAACGGATACCTTGATAAATGCAAGAAAGTTATGAATAATAAATCTGATCCATTGATTTTGGAGGACGACTAAGAATATGCCAGCGTCTTCAATGCATAGCCATCAAATTAGGGTTTAAAATTAAATAAGGTTAAAAGATCATTAATTGTACCCATTATCAATAGGTATATGGCTTTCGGCGTAATCATAAATTTCTGATCTCCGAAAAATATTCTGCATTTAAGCCTCTGCGAATCGTTTTTGTGAAAATCGAATATTTGAATGCCTCTTAATATATCATTTACGACTGTCATTTGTTAGGTTTTTTCATTAGTTAGGTCTTTTCAGCCCATGCATATATAGAGTTTCAGACAACAGGTTTGAGTCTGGAGCTCATACTTATTATATTAGATGGTTCACAATAAAATTATGATTTTTGAACCAAAATTCTAACGATTATTGTCATGGCAGCCCGGTCTTCGGTAACCGAGCATCGCGATCATATGCCACCTTTGATAAAATAGAATACCTTCTATGGGAATATTGAAGAGGCTGAATATGAAAGTGTCAACTCATTTGAAAATTGGATAAATTTAACCAAAATCACAATACATGAATTCTGATAAAATAACAAGACAGTGAAATAATTTACTATCTAATGATAACACTATTATCATCATTGGTGAATTAGGTTTGGTGAAAATGAAACTAAAATAAAATTTCCAACATTGTGATGTAAAGAGCTTACCAAATTTCCTAAAAGATGTAGTTTTTATAACTTGTAAAAAAACAATTAAACAGAAATTTGACTCTGCCTTTCAAATTTACTTTTTGTACATAGATATGTATATAACAAGTTGCACATTAAAATTTAAATTATAAAATTCAGGTCGGAGAACGAACATGTTAATAGACCAGTGATCCACCCTAGACCATATACTTTTATATAGTGGCCTGAAACTTATTCTGATTCAAATTGTGGGTTCAGTAGTGTTTGTACACTTTAAAGTGTTCCTTGCGGTCGAAAGTCGGAATCAAACAACAATCTTATCTTAGTATTGGTGTATGAACTTTATTTAAGTCATGTGACACCTAGTGATTGTCATTATTCACCGTACTTGAATTTCCCAATCACATATTTAATATAATAAACTTCCCAACAACTTCTCATTTAAAAGGAATATAGGAGATCTATATATATTTAATGTTGTCTCCTATCATTTAAAAAGAATATAGGAGATCTTTATTAAGGAAAATAATTACATCTTTATTTAACTAGAAAAAATTAGTTAAATTAGTTAGTTTACCATTACAGGAGTTGGTAACTCTAGTAATTTTTTGTAACTATATGGTGTTCATACATATTTATATGGTATCAGAGTGGGTATAAACTTCGTATTCATATGGTACCAGAGCGGGTATGAACTTCACTTCATCACGGGAGGGCCAAGATCCCGAAAATATAAAAGCTTCTTGTTTGACTTGAGCAAGAAAATCCGCGGGTTTAGTGAAAGGGTCGTCCATCCGTGTGCATGGCGACCCGACCGAGTTTCATTCGGTTGAAGAGCCACTGGTTTTGAGTTCAAATCTGATGGAGATTGAGTGGAGGTTGTGTAAACCCTTGAGTAATTATTGTGTAAAGGTTGCGAAGATTGATGGTGGAGCTGCTGCGGTAAAGATCTTGATGAAGAATCGCTGAGAAAGGGTTGCCTGGAGATTTTGCACAGGAAAAAAGGTAATGAAGAACATCATGTTTTGTTGTGTTGGGATTGTTTGTTCGTTGCATGGAAAGTTGACATAATTCTTTATTGAAGGAACTCTGCAAAATTATTCTGGGTGGTTATATATCAGTCATGTAGGAAGTCTGTAATGATGGATATAGCTTCACCACTCACGGGAGAGCCAAGAGTTGCTCTGGTCCTTCCAATTGATATTTATTTGGTGGAAAAGAGCCACCCATTTTTTTGAAGTCGAGAAGACAACAAATGTTTGTGTAAACCTTCGTGAAAGAGAAGTTGGTGAAAGTACCCTTATTTTCTAAGTTTAATAATTTAATAATCTTAAAAAAAATATCAAAAATTGATTTTGAGAAGTCCCCTTTTTTTGTTTTTGGTGGAGAAATATATATATTAAAAGGATTGAAAAACTATGAGTTTTTAAAGTCTTTGGAATTATTATTGATAATATTTATATTGAGATTCGCGATCTCAATATGAAGTTGATATTATTTTGTTAGAATTCACGACTCTAACAAATGACATGAGAATATGGAAATCCAAGACAAAGGTAAATTCAAGATGAAAAAGCAAGTTCAGTGAACCGAAGAACCAGATTCCAGCTAGGCCACCAGAGTCGATAAATGAAGAAGAGTTGCCATGAAGCAAAAATCGAAGATCATCGTTGATGCTAAGTCATTTTATGGACAACGTTTCCACATTATTGAGTAGTAAAAACTGAATGCAGAAAACCTCACCTCGAGAAACAAAGGAAACTGAAAAACCGCAAAGAAAAAAGATGGGTAGAGACATAAAGAAAAAGTGGAGAAGAGAATGCAACAATATACAACTACATTTTGGTTAATGTTTTTGGGTTTTTTCATTAACCAACAAATATAGGAAGAAATAATTTTTTTAATTTGAGGGGTGCATATTCGGTTGTACCCAACATCCCGGTAGACATTCCAATAAGTTTTGTGGTCTAATTTTTTAGCTCTCAGTTTAAGAAGTTGTAAACCTTGTCATAGCCAAGTTGTACTCTCCAAATTTTTTGTAAGCCCTAATTGAGTCAGGCCTGAATAGGTCAGTGTGTGATCATGTAGCGTGTATCCCTGGTTTTGAGCAACCTAAAGCACTTACCATGGGAGAGATGATACATCAAGTTGTGGAATAAACCATTGAGTAGATATGAGGGTGTTAGTAGGTGTATTTGTATCTAAGTTTGATTCTGAATCGAAGAATTTCAATCTTTGATTAACAAGAGGGGAATATGAGATAGATTAATCTAAGAGTTGGTTGGGACCAAGTTATGTTTAAGAGGAAGAGTCAAGTTATGATTAGGGATAGGAAGCTGCTGATAGTGATAATTTTTACCAGATGTAATTAAGGGAGAGTGTTAAAGAAAATAGGAGGAGTGTTAAGGAAAATAATTTCATTCTTATGTAACTAGCAAATTAGTTAGTTTACTGTTACATGAGTTGGTAACTACCATAACTTCTTCTAACCATATTCATATTCATATTCATATTAATAGAATACACATAAATAGTGTAGTGTGTTGCAACAATTCTCTCTCTACTTAATCTTTTCAATGTTGCTTGTAATTACAAATAGTAGATCTAATAAATCAAAAATTCTCTTATAGAAGGTTTCTGGTTTTTTACAATAATCTTTTGTACTTGGGATATTGTTTTAGACATTACGAGAGTTATTTATGCAAAACCCTTCCATTTGCATGCTATGTGATCTTTTAAGATCAAATCAGATCAGAGGCAGACACGATCTAAAAGTCATGGTTCTACCTGTAGATCTCCTCAAGGATTTGTTGGCTGGCACCTTTTCTGGTCGCTGGCTGCAACGTGGCTGCATCATGGCATATCTTTGCCTCTCTTAATGTGGCCAAATTTCTACCAGTTCACACATTGTGGGGATCTCTGTGTTTTGTGTGCGACATCCCTATCTTTTTAATCCTTCCACTGGTGTCCTTCTTTGGTGGCTTGTTTTGTGATCTGAATACATATCTTACATATTCAAATTTCATCCCTCCATCCTGGATTCAAGAGTTCTATGCTAAATTTGAGAGGAAGGGGAATATTACCTATAGCCCAGGTTTGGAGTTCCAGAGAAATCAAATCCATTTACAATGGCCTAAAAGGAAACAAGAATGCACGCTACTTGTCCTTACGCTCCATCCCACTCTAACTAATCACCCATTGTTTTATCTGGTCAAAAGGATACGTAATGGGTAGTATCAAATTTTAATTTGGCTCCCAAAATATGAGTTGTTGGAAAGTCGTTCTATACTCTCCTTTATCCTGCTTCTCTCAGCCCTCGAATCCGAGCTACCCTATTTCGTCATGTCACGTTCTGTTCCAGTTTCTTTACTTCTTTCAGAATTTGTAGTGCGAGAGCCTGCACATGCTTTAATTCCTATGTAAATTGATTGATCGATCCTCTAGTTTTGCACCAAATATCGTCTAGTTCACTTTCAGGAGGATCGATATGGCGTTCATGTGTTTTTGCCAGTTTTTTCCTCACAATGTGTGTTGAATTTGATGTCGATTTGGCTCATAGGAAAGGAATCGCGGTTTTACAGTTGAAACTCGAGGAGTATCACTGTAATCCAAGAACTCCAGTGGCCTAAGCTTGAAGAACTCTTGGGGTTCAAGTTGAAAGTCCCTTTCCCAAGAAGGAACAACGTGAATGAATAGAGAACTCTAGCTGCCTAATCTTGAAGCTCTTGGGGTTCAAGTGGAAATTCCCTTTCCCAAGAAGGAACAAAGTGAATGAATAGATCGATCTTTCTGTTGGGAATTGATCAACGACATAGATCTAGTGTCTATACAGATCTGTGCTTGTCCGAATTTGTACGCGGATATGTGCCTAGATTGAATCCCGAAGATGGAAGTGAACTGTCTAGGCCTAGAACGTTTGCTTTCCTTTCATGTAATTGGAGGTGGAACTGGATATGGCATGGGGTCGATATAGATGGAGATATCGTGAGTAGTATGCCTCTGTTCAAGGTATTATTATTTGCAAAAGTTGAACATTTGTTGTAAATATTTTGTTTAGAGCTCTTTTTTTTTATCCTAAGGTTCCATTATCTATATTGTTCAACATGATTTAGAGTTTACACATGGATATATGTTCTTTTTTGTCTTTTCTATTGATAAAATGGTGGAAAATCAAGAGCTTATAAGTCTCCATATAATTATCACACATGAAAAATAGATGCAACTGGTGCAATCTAAAGGGCTTTGGAAAAGGATGAACCTGTGTTTACTAAGGAAATCAAGAGATTTGTGTATCTAAACAAACTTGATGAAGCCATGGGTCTCATTGGATTGAATGTTTCAGATAGTTTGTTGTTTCATATTGATAAATGTAGAACTCCAAAATCAAGTTGAGACAAGTTGGCTTCCTTATTTTGTCAATAAATTTCGAGTTCTATAGTTGGAAGCAAAATTGTCATCACCTGTACCTGATGAGCATGCATCCATTGAAGATTATATTTCCCAATTTAGGTTACTAGTGGCATAGCTAAAAGGGTGTGGAAAAACCAAATCAGATGAAGAGTGCATTTTCTTGATTTTATCCAAGCTAAAAGGTCATTTCTAGGTATTTTCTTCTACATTTTCTTCTACTATGGATGCACTGGGAAATGAGTTTAAAATGACCTCTTTTAATATTTTTGGTGAGCGTCTTCCCTAGAAACAATATAAGATTATGGAATTATATGCTCTTTTTGCTCTAAAAATCAAGCTCTTCTGGATTATACCTCCAAAGGTAAGCATAAGACTTGATATAAATAGAAAAAACATTTTTCTCAAGTTGGTGAATCTGCCTCCAAGCCTCAATAGAAAATAAAATATATTTTTCTCCATTTTCAAAGTCTGGTGAATCTTTCTCCAAGACAAGGAAGAACAATTCAAGTGAAATGTGTAGTTTATGTGGTGGAATTCGGCATGTCGATTCTAAATATTGGTTGAAACTTGAAGCTTTGAATGAAGCCAGGCTGCAACACAGAATTTTAGTTCCCAAACCTTCTTCATGTAGTAAAGGGCATGTTTTATGTACTCAATCTTTATATGCATCTTCAAATAGCTAGATACTTGAATATGGTGCATCACACCACATCACTCAGTCTCATGAGTTGCTTTCTTCTACATTCGAATGTAGAATTTCACAAATTGCAATTAGAGACTTTCCACCATTTGATGTTTTAGGATCAAACATTGTGTAGTTAGATAAAGGGTGCATCAATAATGTTCTTCTTATTTTTGACATCTCTGCAAATCTACTCTCTACCTATTAGATATATAGTTCTGTAATGGAAAAATATTAGAGTTTTCTCCTAATGATTATTTCATTTGAGAACTATAGAATCCACCCACTATTGTTGCTTCTGCAAGAGTTGATAATAGTTCTCGATTGTACAAGTTTTCTTCTTTTGATTCTTCCCCTGGTTCCTCTTTCATTGAATATGTTGATCGTTTGAGTAGGCTTTGGTATGCAATATTTGGAAGTTAAACTACAGGTATTTGCAACAGTAGACCACACAAAATTTGGTTCTTGGTCTTCCGAAAGTTTCTTGTACTCATGGAGTTTGTCCAAGTTGTGTCCTTGATAAACAACATCAAGATCATTTTCCTAAAGGAAAGACCTTGTATGCTACAACACCTCTTGAGTGTGACATAGTGATCTCATGTAATTTTTGTCTCTTTCATTTTTCAAGGGCTAAGTATGCACTCACTTTTATTGATGACTTATCATGTCGGTCTTAGGTTTACTTTCTTGAGTACAAGAGTGAGATCTTTTATAGTTTTAAGACCTTCAAGGATTTTTTTGAGAAGAAATCATCTCTTTCTATCAAGAAACTACACATGGATAATGGGGGTGAGTATGTCAATCATGCATTCACGGATTTTTGTACAGAACAAGGCATTCAACTTCAATAATTTGTTCACTACACCCCTCAACAAAAAGACATTGTTGAAGGAAAGAACCAAACATTGAAAGAAATGACAAACTGCATGATTTAGTCTGAGTACATGGCACCTTTTTTATGGGCTAAAGTAGTAAATGGTGCCAATTACATTAAGAATCAAATGCCTCATAGGCTAGTGCTACATATGACTTTAGAGGAAGCTTGGATCCATGTTAAGATTGATGTCTCTACTTTTAGAGTATTTGGTAGTCCAACATGGGTATTAATTCTATATGAAAAACACCAATTTAGGGAGAAGAAGATTCAACCACTAATATTCGTTGGTTATTGTGAGGATATGAAAGCATATAGGTTATTTGATCCTATTTCTAAATAAGTATTCTTTCAAATAGTTTTCCATTTTGATGACGGTTTCAACCCCACATCATCTCCTTCTCCACCCTTTGATTGTTGTGCTGATAATGGCATAGATCATGTTGACAATTTTTCTTTTCTAGAAGAAGATAATGAACATCTTGAAGATGAAAATCAACGACAAGAAAATATGCCATCAACACCAATGGAGAATGAGCATCTTGAACATAAACAAATTGATCAAGAACAACATCTCAAGAGGAGATTTTGTGAGAGGAAGAGGCCTGACAAGTATGGTTATGATCCAATTCATTTCAGCTATTCTTCCTTTGTCCTTCATCATATTCATTCAGAAACAACTAGTGTCTCTTTTTTTATTCATGCCATTTTATATGATCCAAACAAAATTATGAAGTTGTTGGGATACTTGAATCTGATGTTGCCATGACAGAGGAGTATTCTTCCTTGATGAAGAATCACACACGGTATCTTGTTCCTCTTCCTAAGGGACACCATATATTTCACTATAAATGGGTCTATAGAGATAAATATGGAATAGATGGCTCTGTTGACAATTATAGGGCACGTCTTTTGGCCAAGGTATTTTCACGAGTTGAAGGGATTGATTACTCTAAGACCTTTGCATGTATTGTCAAAATGAATTCCTTACACCTTGTTATTTCTCTTGTGGTTTCCCAAGGCTGGTCAGTTTACCAAATGCATGTGAAGAGTGTCTTTATGCATGGTGAATTAAATGAGGAAATCTACATGGATCATCTCCCTAGTTTTGTGTAAGATTCTTCTATTTTTTGTAGGCTTCAACATTCATTATATAGTCTCAAACATGCTCCTCGAGCTTGGTATGAGAAGATGGATATTTTTTTATTCCTTTATGGTTAAATCATTGTCATTATGATCCTACAATTTACACTTAGAGGCAGGGCACTGATCTCTTGATTCTAGTTTTGTATGTGGATGATTTAATTCTCACATGGAGTTTCTCATCTATGATTTTGAGTGTCCATGAAGCATTGATGGCACAGTTTCATATGACATATATAGGACATCTTCATTGATTTCTTCATTTGCAGGTTCTTCAGTCTTTAGAAGGAATCTCCATTTTCTAGTAGAAGTATGAACTTGATTTACTTCAACACTTTGGCATGATTAATTCTTGTAATCCTACCCCTACTCCATTTTAGTCAAGAGTTACCCTTATTTCTAGTTTCTCTTCACCACACATTAATCCTTCATTGTATCAACAACTAGTTAGGAGTATGTTGTATTTGAATCATACACATCTTGACATATATTTTGCAGTAGGGATTATCTCTAGATTCTCTCAAGATCCTCAAGAGTGTCATTGGAAGACAATGAAGAACATTATGAGGTACATTCAAGGTACTATCAATTTTGGTGTTCAATATACTTCCGGTGCTTCTCAACTTGTGGGATTCACTGACTCTGATTAAGTTGGTTCAATTGATGATTGAAAGTCCACATTTGGCTTTGTTTATTTCCTTGACTCTGCTCCAATTCTTTTTTCTTGCAAGAAGAAATCAACAATTTTATTATGCTCTACAGAAGCTAAGTATCGTGCTGCAGTTCTTGCTAGTCAAGAATTTTTTTGGCTTCGACAACTAATGACAAAGTTTGGCATTCAATAGGATCATCTTACCACTCTTTGGTGTGAAAATTAGAGTTCCATACACATTTATTCCAACCTAATGGAGCATCAAAGGACAAAACACATTGATATTCACATGCAATTCATTCGTAAACTCATCCAGGATGAGTGTTCTCAACTTGGAATATTTTCCCACTGAAGAGAAAGTTGCAGAAATCTCACTAAACCTTTAGCATCACCTCGTTTTATTTAATTATGATCAATGCTTGGGGTGAAGGAATTTGTCACAGGGGGTCATCTTGAGTTCTTCTACCTTCACTTTTTTTTTATGAACCATTTTCTATTTTTAGTGGAGTCTTTGTATGGGATTTTCTCCTATTCTCCACTTGGGGTACCTTAGCAGGTCTAGTATCTGGGAACCATTTTTGAGATTCAACATTCTTTTAATACTTATCTAAGTGGCATCGTGGGGGGCTCTTAATGTATTAAGTTTACTTAGGTCACCACCATGTGATTATTCACTCGAGTAGGTGAAATTCCCAACCACTTATTTAGCGCAATGGGTGAACTTCCCAACCACCTAGTCACTGAAATAAGTGAAATTCCTAACTAACATAGGAGATCTTGCTCCTAATTACACACAATAGATCAAACTTTCTCTCTTGTAGAAAGTTTTTGGTTTCTTGCAATAGTATTTTGTGTCTCAGATATTATTTGAAATATCTTCACTTACTTCTTTGGAACCAAGAACCTATAAGAATATGTGGAGTTGCTAATAAATCTCTAAGAAATAGAGCTGAGTCAATATGTTTCATGCCATTGAAAACCTAATTAAGGAAAAACTATTTTACATGTAGTTTTTTGATAACATGGAAAGTTCCTTTCGAATAGTGACCATTTATTGGATACCATGGAAAGTTCCTTTGGAATAGTGACCATTTTTCTTGGAAAAATAATTTTTTCAATTACCACACTATAAATGATAAATTCATTATTTTCTTAGAACCCGGGTTTACATGGCAAAAAAAATATCTATTTTAAGAATCACTTACAAATCTACTTGTAAAATACTTTGAAAGACATTATTTCTAAAACAAAATGCTCATTTTCAAGACCATTTTTGAGATACTTTGGTTTCATCATATTTTTTTAATTACACAAACACAATAATAAAATTTAATTAGAGGATTACAAATTCTATAATAACTAACTACTTTATCATTACTGATAAACCTATAATTAAACTATTCTTAACAATTTGTATAATAACTCACTAGTTTATCATTACTATTAAAATTATAATTAAACTACTCTTGGAAAAATAATTTTTTCAATTACCACACTATAAATGATAAATTCATTATTTTCTTAGAACCCGGGTTTACATGGCAAAAAAAATATCTATTTTAAGAATCACATACAAATCTACTTGTAAAATACTTTGAAAGACATTATTTCTAAAACAAAATGCTCATTTTCAAGACCATTTTTGAGATACTTTGGTTTCATCATATTTTTTTAATTACACAAACA
>JZKD02S0665125.1:145487-158268 GCA_000966675.3 Picea glauca | reverse complement strand
AGCCGTCACATCTCTTCTCAGAGATAAGCTGCCACCATTCTAGCGAGTCTTTCACTCTATATTTTTACAGTCTCTGTACATTTCTTTCATTAATAGAAATCGTGTATTACTATATTTCTGTGTTTATGGTTTCCTCTTTGATATATTTCTGTTATATTACTGGATATACACGATATCTCTGTGCATTTATTTATTATATCTCCGCTCTCATTTCGTGCCGAAAATAATCCGGATCATTATTTCTATCTTGTTCCAAACATTGAACCTTTTGATTCAGTTTCTAACCTCTTCTTATCAATATGGTGTCTAGTTTCATATTGGAAGACAAGTGGAATGATGCTGCAAATTTCAAATGATCTAACATCTCCTTTACGAAACATTTCTTGTTCCTGGGCAGGTCACTTTGGTAATCTTATGATGATTATGATCCTTGTTATCTTAGATATGTTCTTATGAAAATGTTATTGGAAATACTTTTTCTCTTATTGTTCTTGTTTCAGGAAGGTCACAGGAGATAGTTCTAAGAAGTAGCTAGAGTGATAGTTGCAAACATGGAGCATATGACTCTATCAAGTGGTGAGGTAGGTGATCTCACCAAGTACCAATTCTAAAGGAAGCGTGGTAAGAAAAATAAGTTTTGGAAATTGTTCACTTAGATGTGTGTGGAACAATGTCAACCCCCTCACTAAGAAGGAGAGTACACCTCAGATGATTTCAAGACATTCTAAGGACAATTAGAGATTATGAGGGAGCTCACTACTCCTTACAATCCTCAGCATAATGGTGTAGCAGAAATAAAGAACCAATCCATTGAAAAATCTATCAGGGAAATGATGAGTGACCAGAATCTATCCATGTTTATATGGAGAGAAGCAACTATGACAATCGTATATTTTCATAATAGAAGTCCTCATCATATATTGAATAACATGACTCTAGAAGAATATTTCTCCAGAAAGAAGCCAAGTGTTAAACACTTGAGGATCTTTGGTTGTCCTATCTATATTCATGTTCCCAAGGAAAAAAGAAAGAAGTTCGAACCTTCAGGAACAAAGGACATATTCATTGGATATAGTGAGTCATCAAAATCTTACTGAATCTATGTTCCAGGTCAATAGAAGGTTGAAACCTACAGAGATGTAATTTTTTATGAAAATATTGGCTTCAGGAAATCTATTGAAGATTCCATGGTTCTCAATGATGAAGAAGAATATGAAGGTCCCAAGGAAGAAACCACATGTTCTTCAGAACATCTAAATGCATAAAATTCCACCTTGAAGAAGCAATCAAGATCACAGAATGGAAGGAAGCTATGATAAAAGAATATCAATCCATCATGAAAAATTATGTATTGGAAATTGTTCCTAGATCTGAAGGAAAATATGTAGTAACTTCAAAATGGGTTTACAAGATAAAGAATGTAGTGGATGGAAGTATCAATAAATACAAGGAAATATTCATGGCTAGAGGGTTCTTCTAACAAGAGGGAGAATATTATGATCAAACGTTTTCTCCAATTGCCATATATACCTCTATTAGAGCCATAATATCTTTTGCAGCATCCATGGGTTGGATTTTACATCAGATGGATGTAAATACCACTTTTATCAACGAATTAATTGAGGAAAAAGTATACATAGAGAAACCTCAAGGTTTTGAGGTACACCCGAAATAAATCCATGTATGAATATTAAAGAAGGCCTTGTATGGACTCAATAAAGCTCCAAGAGCTTGGTATGCACGAATTGAGAGTAACTTGACGAGACTTGGATTTTCCAAGAGCTATGATGATCCATATCCTTATTAAAAGGTTGTGAATGATGCACCTGTGATCCAGATGCTATATGTTGATGATTTGTTTCTGGCAGGTGCAAAGCCTCTCATTATTTAGTGTAAGAGGGAGTTATCCTTTGAATTCGATATGAAGTATCTTGGTCTCATGCATTATTATTTGGGACTATAAGTATAGCAGAAGTGTGGTGAAATCTTCCTGGGGCAAGGGAAGTATGTTGTAGATATTCTTTAGAAGTTTTGGATGAGAGATTGCAAATCCATGGAAACTCCAATAGTGACATATATGAGGAAGTTGAAAGACTTTGATTCTAATCCAGAAGAGTCATCCCTATACCGACAATTGATTGGCTCATTGATGTATTTGGTGAATACCCGACCGGACATTTTCTCTTTTGTGAACACAATGAGCCAGTTCCAAGTGGAACCTCGACATGAGCATTAGATAGTTGCAAATAATATTTTGAGATATATTCATGAGATGATAAACTATGGTTTGAGATATGCCTCAAATAGTTATTTATAGCTGCATGGATTTACTGATTCAGATTGGGAAGGGAGTGCAAATGACAACCCTATTCATTGGTTTCAGTCATCGATGTCAACCCTAGCCTTTGGATTTTGGACCCCACAGTTGATTGAAGTAGATAGACATGAAGGAAATTACACACGTATGTACAACACCCATGGATGGATAGTATAATTCATGTCGCTTGTGGTGGTAAGTGGCACATCACATGGATCCTCAAGATTGAGGAGAAATAAATTTTTGATGACAATGTGAATTGAAGAAGAAACTACACGTCATCGCTAATGTTAAAAGGAAGTTACATAAAGGGTATAAATACATCTCATTTTACATTCATTTAAAAAAAAACCCAAGTTTATTAATGAACAAGGAGATAGAAGACAAATTTATGAGGAAATCTGAATTAAAGAAGGTTGAATTTCAAGGGAGGATGAAGTCTTTTGGTGATGTGTTCTAACGAATGTTATTTACATGTCATCTTACCATTTTATTTATAACTTTGTTTCTAGAATGATTCATACGGTGAAATTAGTACAATATTGATAACACATATCTAGGTAATTGTGAAAAAAATTTCATCTCTTTGTTCTCTATAATTTTGGAGATACACTCTATGGAAGATAAGGTTTTTTACTAGTCTCGAATCTAGTCATAAATAGGTGTTCCAGGTAAAACAATCATAACATCTTCATAGAGAATCCAAATGAAGTGAGAAAAATTCCATTGGAAAGAGTATAGGATTTAGTTTCCCATGTATGAATTTTAGGATCTTATGTTAAATATTGAGCGTGGGGCATGTTGTACAAGTTCGCTCTCTTGAATAAACTAGAATTGAATAAGGTCTACAATTTTCTCTATAACTCCTTTTCTGGGAGGATTAAAGGAGTGAAACTTGGAGGAGTTTCAGAGAATACATTGAGTAATATTATATATAGGATCAAATTATTCCAAGAAGTGAAGAATTTCAGAAATAGAAGAAGTCTCGGGAAGAATTATCAGGTTCTATGTGATGGTTGGTTGATGGTGATAATTTAATGTAAAGTTTTATTATCTCTCATATATTCTTGGATGGAAGGAAGGTGCAATGATGGAGAGGTAAACCATATCTTGATATTGGAGGATTGTATATTCCTTTTGGATGTTTATTCCTCCCTTTATATTTGTAAGTTGTAGCTACCTTTGGAAGTCATTACTTCCTTTGAACAACAATACATGATTACTTTGTATATATTGTGCATGGTGTATTGGTGTATCTCTTATACTATTCTTCATTGTTCATTGGATAATATTCATTGTTGATTGGATATAAATTTAATACATGATCTGATTGAAGTACAAGTTCAAAAATACCGATTTCTCTAAATACTAATTCACCCCCCTCTCGGTGTTTCCAACAATTGGTATCAGAGCAGGTTGCCTTCAGAACAATTTAATCACTGCAAGGAAAATCCTGAGTAGAGATGGATGACCATGAGAACATTCCAAATGGGATTCAATGATTTGATGGAATAAATTATGCATACTGGAGTGACAGAGTGAAAACTTACCTAACATCTTTGGAAGTAGACATTTGGTACTCAATTGTAAATGGATATGTAATCCCAAAGAATGCTCCAACCGATCCAAATGAGAAGAATCTTATGAGTTGTAATTCAAAATACAGACATGTTATTCTAGGAGTATTGGCACCAAACATTGCTAGCAAAGTGATGGGTTGCAACACTGCTAAAGAGGTATGGGACAAACTCAAGAGTATCTATGAAGGTGATCCAAAATTTAAATAGGTCAAGCTTCAATGACATAGAGAAGAATTTGAAAATTTGAAGATGGATGAAAAGGAAGATATTGCAACCTATTTTCTTAAAGTTGATGAAGTTTTTAATGCTATCAAAGGATTAGGTGAAGAGCTAAATGAATCCTTGTTTGTACAAAAAGTGATGACATCACTTCTCTTGAAGTATGATGCTAAGGCCTCCACATTGAAGAAACTAGGGACTTGACCAAAATGAAAATGGATGAATTACATGGGTCTCTTATAGCATATGAAATCAGAACATGTACATAAAGTGACAAGCTAAATAATGAAGCAGCTTTTAAATCCATAAATAAGACAAAATACAAGGATAACTACCTTGATGAAGAAATAAAAAATTTCATAAGAAGGCTCCAGAAGGGAAATGACAGATACAAAGGTAATTCTCCTCTCAAATGCTTTAACTGTGGTAGAATAGGATATTTTGCTGAAAAATGCTACTATAAAAAGAGAAGTCTAAAAAATAAAAAGAGATTCTACTCCAAGGTTGATGACATCTCCTCATATTAGAGTGATGAAGAAGATAATGATGGAGGAGAAGTCCTCTTCATAACCCAAGAAACCTAGGATGATGATCAAAAGAGTTCTAAAGAAGAAGAAATCATTTCTAAAGAAGATTCAGATGAATAAACTAACCTTGATTCCTTTTGGGGATACAAGACAACATAGAGAGTGAACAAGAAGATGAGAATCTTGAAAAGTTGAAGCATGCTGAAACTAAAAATAACAATCTTAGAAACACCAACATAATACTAAAAGGTGAATTGAGTAGTTGTGAAGAAGAGAATTACAAGATTGAAAAGACCATTGATAGCTTTAAGGAACAATTAGAATATTATGATAAATTGAAAGAAGAATTGGATCACACAAAAGGGGAGCTACTATTGACAACAGAAAAGTTGAAGAAGTTCAAAAAAAGAACTAAAGCATTAGATGAGATCCTTAGAATTCAAAGATCTCCAAACAACAAGACAAGACTAGGATACAATGACAATTTGAAGACAACAAATCAAGAGAAGGAAGATGAAAAGGATGAAACCAACACTCCAGAGAAAGCTGAACAACAAGATAGAAGACTAGAATTCAGAAGGAATGAG
Organism: Picea glauca; assembly: GCA_000966675.3. Taxonomy (NCBI): domain Eukaryota; kingdom Viridiplantae; phylum Streptophyta; class Pinopsida; order Pinales; family Pinaceae; genus Picea; species Picea glauca. Next base: position 153,038 of record JZKD02S0665125.1, on the reverse strand, counting down.
ACATCAAGAAGATCCTCTCCCATTAGGTATGAAATAAATCATTATGAAGGAAAATATAGAAGAATAGATCGTGAACCCAGATGGACCACACCAAATAGAAGATCACTTACTCCCAGGTATCAAAATTTATTTCTTGGACATTGTTATACTTGTGGAAATTTTGGACACAACGAAATCAATTGTAGAATCAATGAAAGTAATAACTACACAAGATACATGAATGGTGCAAATTGCAGATATGGAAATGTTCACAGACCTGTCAACAAAAATTATAATCCATTTTATCCATTAATGGATCAAAATATTGTATGCTACAAGTGCAATAATCTTGGTCACAAAGAACGATATTGCAGAGAGATGAAGGAAGATAATCCCATGCCAAATGTCCCTATACCAACCATAGCATGGAAAAGGAAAGAAATTCCACACAATGAAAACTGTCGAATAGCATTGGTTGATAAAGAATGCAAAGAAGTAGATGAATGGTTAATAGATAGTGGGTGCTCATATCATATGACCAAATATCAGAGAAAATTTGTCAGCTTGAAGAAAAAGGGTGGCAATGTTGTATTTGGAGATGAATCATCTACCAAAATACTTGGAAAAGGAACTGTAAAGCTTGGAAGTGAAAATGTAAAAGAAGGAAAATTTCTATTGGTTGAATATCTGAAGAATAATATCCTTAGTGTCATCAAAATATGTGATCAAGGATACACTCTTACGTTTGACTCCCGAAAATGTAAAATCATAGAAAAGAACTCAAGAATATTGGTTGCAATTGCAACAATAAGACTAAACAACATATACATCCTACACATGAAGAAGAGAGAGAAGACAGAAGCCACACAAAAAGATTCTAAGGAAGAAAAACTCTCGAAGACCAAAAATAAGAATGAAGTATTATTGAGTACCACATGTCCGGGGGGAGAAAACCCAAAGAAGAAGGTCACCTTATTCCATTGAACTCAGGGGGAGCAACCCCACCCTTTTCCATTGATGTCAAATGGGGAGATAAATTCAGATCATGACGATAGGGGGAGCATGATTGTTTCCATCAATGAAAAGGGGGGATATTGTTGGAAGATTGGTTTTTTTCATTGATATCAACCCTAGTCATTGATTGTAGTCATTGATGTCAACCCTAGCCATTGGCTTTTGGAACCCACAGTTGATCAAATTAGATATACATGAAGTAAATTACACATGTATATACAACACCCATGGATGGATATTATAAGTCATGTTGCTTCCAGTGGTATGTGGCATGCCACATGGATCCTCATGATTGAGGAGAAATGAAATTTTGAAGATGACAATGTGAATTGAAGAAGAAACTACATGTTGGCCCTAATGTTAAAAGGAAGTGACATAAAGGGTATAAATACATCTTATTATACATTCATTTTTCAAAACACAGGAGTTTATTAATGGACAAGGAGACATAAGTCAAATTTCTAAGGAAATCTGAAGTAAAGAAGGTTGAATTTCAAGGGAGGATGAAGTCTTTTGATGATGTGTTCTAAGGTATGTTATTTACAGGTCATCTTACCATTTTCACTATAACTTTGTTTCTAGAACGATTCAAATGGTGAAATTAGGAGGCTATTGATAAGACATATCTAGGTAACTGGGTAAAAAAATTGTCTCTTTATTCGTTATACTTTTGGAAGTAGACTATGTGGAAGATAGGGTTTTTGACTAGTCCTGAAGCTAGTCATAAACAAGTGTTCCGGGTAAAACGGTCATAATGTCTTAATAGAGAATACAAATTAAGTGAGACTAATTGCATTGGAAATAATACGGGCTTTAGTTTCCTGTGTATGAATTTCAGAATCGGATGTTAAATATTGAGCATGGGGAATGTTGTACAAGTTCGCTCTCCTGAATAAACCAAAATTGAATAAGGTCTACCATTTTATCTATAACTCGTTTTATGGGAGGATTCAAGGAGTGAAACTTGGAGGAGTTTCAAAGAATAAATTGAGTAATATTATCTACAGGATCAGAGTATTCTAATAAGTGAAGAATTTAAGAAGTTGAAGAAGTCTCAGGAAGCATTATTAGGTTCTATGTGATGGTTGGTTGATGGTGATAATTTAATGTAAAGTTTTATTATCTCTCATATATTATTGGGTGGAAGGAAGGGACAAAGATGGAGAGGTCAACCCTCTCTTGATATTGGAGGATTGTATCTTCCTTTTGGAAATTTATCCCTCCCTTTATATTTGGAAGTTGTAGCTACCTTTGTAAGTCATTACTTCCTTTGAACAATAATACATGATTACTTCTTATATATTGTGCATGGTGTATTGGTGTATCTCTTATACTATTCTTCATTGTTCATTGGATATTATTCATCGTTGATTGGATATAAATTGAATACATGATCTGATTGAAGTACAGGTTCAAAAATACTAATTGCTCTAAATATTTATTCACCCCCTTCTAAATATTTCCAACAATTGCATATTGTGACACTTCTACAAAAGAAGTATGGCTCGGTAAGCCGGTTTTTGGACTATTTGATTAGGTGTTGGATTCGACTGTGATATATTGTGATAATCAAAGTTGTGTGAAGCTTTCAAATAACCCCATGTTACATGACAGGTTGAAGCACATTGAGATCAAGTAATAGTTTTTTCATGATAAAGTCCAAAAGGGATAAATGATTCTCGAGTATATCTCAACCGATGAGAAGACACAAGATATTTTGATGAATTCTTTATCCAAGATAAAGTTTGCATACTTGAGGGACAAGATGGAACTCATGGAGATTGCTCCCTTTGTTGAAATGGAGGAAATGACTTCCTTGGTTGGGAGGCAGTGTTGATATATGGTATCATGGATAGTCAGTGTGTTGGTGGACAAACATTCTCCCTGCGGAGAATGGTCCAGGTTGACATATTGTTGATGTGTATCATTATAGTATAGCTTAGATATGATGCTTAAACATCATGCTATTACAAATTAGATATGATAAATATGTCTTGATATGCATCATGCTAGTACAACTTAGATATGATGCATTGGCATCATGCTAGTACAACTTAGAGATGATGCTTATGCCTTAGTCGCATCATGCTAGATATGATCATTCTAGTACAACTTAGATATGATGGAAAAAATCTTGCTAGTACATATTAGATATAATTATACAACTTAGATACGATGTAGGTGACTCACATCATGCTAGATATGATCATGCTAGTACAAATTAGATATGATGCAGATCATCATGCTAGTACAACTTAGATATGAACATACAACTTAGAGATGACACAGAGGCATTGATCTACATCATGCTAATACAACTTAGATATGATGCATTAACATCATGTTGGTATGGCTTAAATATGATGTAGATGGTACTCCACATCATGCCAATACAACTTAGATATGATGCATTCACATCATGCTAGTATGGATTAGAGATGATACGGTGGAGAGGATGGTTCTTGTAGTCATTGTGGGACTTTCAACATCTGTTGGGACAACTATTCTTCTAGGACATATGTATGGATGAGAATAATTCTCCTTGTATCACTCTGTTGAGTGAGTGACTTATGTGAGACACTTTGTTGAGTGTGATAAGTCTAGCACATGAATTATTTAGTAGCATGCCCGATTACGTAGATAGAGTATGGCCTCGAGAGATGATGTAGACGATGATGTGATTTGATGCTACGAGACTATTGTACTTCATAGTTATAGCTTGTGTAGCTATTAGTTTATTGCAATGGAGACTATATGTCTTTAGATAGTAGTTATGTACTACTGTGGTGGATGTGTTCCACTGGTAGTGATTGCATATCACTAGTTAGTAGTTGTGCGTTAATATGAGTAGTTGTGCGTTAATATGAGTAGTTGTGTACCAATGGATAATAGTTGTGTACTACTATGGATTGACACTATTGTGATATATTGTATGACATTATAATGACTATGTACTATTACTGGATTTCCATGGATATTACCATTAGAATTGGAGGTGATTTCCATCTAGATGGATAGTGATGATGATGCTCGTAACTTGATCTGCATGATTATGAGATAGATTGTGTGGATATGATGATGCTACCTATAGGATGGTCTACTAGACTATGTGAGCCTTGTCCATACGATGTGAAATGGATGGATGTGTTTGAGACCATTACAGTTAAAACCTCCCTAGCTAGGAGGGAGTTTTGATAGTATGGTAGTTGCAGGAGGTATTAACCTTCATGTGTAACCTTTGGCTAGAATAGAATATTATGGAAGCAAGGGAAACCTTAAACAAATGTGTAAAAACCCTAGAAGACAAGTCGAGTCGGTAAAATAATTAATATTAAAGTATTATATTCTAAAAGGACAAGTCGACCTAGACAAGTGACAAGAACCACTATAAATAATAGATGATCTAGCTCATTTGTATACACTCACCTCACTCACTCTCTCAAGTGTAGTGCAAGTTTGGAGTTGCAACTGCAAGGAAGGAACGAGACATCTTTTGGGGTGTTTCTTGGTCTCTCTCTCTACCACCATCTAGCTTAATATGTGCGCCCTATCTTGTAGTATCTCTTGGTGATATTCTTGGTGATGTCTTGGAGTATATTGATGGTATTCTTGGTGACATCTTGAAAGAAGTGCAACTGCAACTATTGTAGCTAAGTATTGTTCTTGTTTTTTGGTTTTGGCACATTTCGTTTGGTGAACTATCTTTGGAGAAAGATGCACTCTCTTGGTTATCTATTGCTTCTAGTGTTGATTCTAGAATCATTCTATGTAGAAAAGGTTATGTGCTCAGGGGTGGATGTCTTCCTATGGTTGGGTGAAAATATTGTGATATTGTCTATGATAAAATGAGCACATCGAATATTTTAACATGAAGGTCTGTGTTTACGTACATCAGGTATGTTACAAAGTTACAGGTATGTTTATATGCATTTTGTCAGGGTTACATGTTGATGATGTTATGGTGCATGATTGAGGGAAGTCTTTGGTATATTGTTGAGTCATTGGCACATGCTTGAGGCACATATTAGGTGCACGGTTGAGGCATATACTTCATATATGATCTTGTTTTTTTGGTACTTTTTGAGGCACTTCATTGATGATATCTTATGGTATATGGTGTATGGAATGATTGAGTTATATGGTATATGGTTCAGATACATTGTTGGTACGTGTGTTGATGTACCTTTTTTGATGTACATGATTGATGGTTGAGGTACATGGTACATGTTTTAGTGCATGGTTGATGCATTTGTTTTTGTACAGGTGTTGGTACATGGTTGATGCACTTGTTGTGCTACACAATTAATTCTTGGTATAATACAAGTTGATGGTTTGGTATATGCTTTGGTGCATGGTTGAGACACATATATTGTGATGGTATGTTGGTGATGTTGGTACATACTTGGTAGAGGCATGTGTTGGTGATATTGGGCATCTATTTGATAGGATATGGGGTAGCATCGGTGACATTGATAGGTTGGACAAGTTGATCAATGAAAAGTTGATGTGATAGGTTGAAAATAATAGGTTGATGTGATAGGTTGGATATAGTGACCAGTTGACAGGTTATAGGTTGATGTGAAAGAGATAGTTACAATGAAAGTGGAAGTGAAAGTGATAGTTGGTATACATTTATATTTCAGAGAGGTAGGACGAGGAAAGGAAAGGGAGTTGTAGCCTTCTTCCAATTGGTGTCAAAGAAATCAGGGAGTTGGAGCTTCCTTCAGGTTGGATCTTGAGAATCGGGGAGTTGTAGCCTCCTTCTGGTTGGAGCTAGAGAATTCAGGGAATTGTATCTTCCTTTAGGTTGGATCCTGAGAATCATAGAGTTGTAGCCTCCTTTTGGTTGGAGCTAGAGAATTCAGGGAGTTGTAGCTTCCTTAAGGTTGGATCCTATAAATAGGGGGTCGTACTTGATGTGATGTACTTGATGTGAGGTTGTTGATTTTATGCTTCTTATGTTTATATGATCATGATACACTGATCATATATTGATGATAGATTGTTAATTAAGTTGAAATTTATATATTGTGGTTAAAAGTGGTAAAAGAGCTCATATTGATTCACCCCCCCTCTTAGTATTCCAACAACCTAAACCATGAACTAGACCATGACATAAAGCTAGAGTTAGATTTAGACCATGACCTAGACCCTTGTAGCTCCATCTAAGCCTAGGAATAACCTATACTCAACCCTTAACCCCCTCCACACTCAAACCCTGAGTGCAATATGAATATACCTCTTGTTAAATTCCCCACAACCTTTACACCCACATATTTGTGATCTAACCATTTCTCTATTCTTGAAAACACTTTCAATCCTAACCCCTTAGTTCATGTTTGTCCCCATAGCCCTATATATCTTTATTCATAAAGAAGTTTGGTGTATAATAAATGTTATATCCATTTCATAAAGAGCATGAACACGCTCTTGTGACTTGATAGACTTGTAGCTATTTTTCATTTATACCCAGGAGAAACACGCGCACGTTCCTACTGAGAATTTTTTGGTGCCAAGCACACTCCACTACCTCATCTATATCAAGCCCAACAAATATTTACCTACATATGCAAAAAATATAGTGCGCACAAACAAGTTTTTTCTTAGTTTAGTATTGTTGTTTGATTCATAGACAATTTTGTGCTATTGTTGTTGGATCATGTTGTCATTGATGCCAATGGTTTGATTGATTAATGTCAAGTGATTGATTGATGTCAAAGGATTGATTGATTGATGATTGATGGAATATAATATGTATTTTCCTTGATGAGAATGCATAGATGAAGATGGATCAATGAGTTGATACATGATGAAGATGGATCGATTTGGTTTCATTGGTATATGATGCATTGTTGGAAAAATGTATAGATGACTCATTATTGTCTTATCATGATTGATAAGGTACACAAATGGATGAACTCCAAAGTTGTCCCCTTATGGTGAAAGACCTCACGGGAAGACACTTTGTGGATTGAGTTATCATAGAAGAATGGTTGGAGGACCCATGCTCTCATTATTGTATTATCATGATTCATAAGGTGCACAAATGGATGAACTCCAAAGTGGTCCCCTTATGGTGAAATCCCTCACGGGAATACGCTTTGCGGATTGAATTATCCTAGAAGAATGGTTGGAGGACCCATGCTTGTATGTGGAATAATGAGATGAAGGAAATTGAATTTTTCAGGGAAAATATACTAGATGTATAGTGCTTTTCATGCCATTTCTAGTGATATGTAGAATGTCACATAACTCCTCACGGTTAGAGAGTTATGGCCATGAGAAGTTGGAGACCCCAGGTTTGGGTAATGGACCCAAGTTTGTTTGATGGGTAATGGTATGAGTTATGAAATATTTTTAGACAATACTATTATATATGGATAGTACATGTCATTCCATTTCCGGTGGTATGTGCAACATCACATAACTCCTTACAGTTTGAGAGTTATGGCCTTACAAAGTTGGAGGACCCTCACATGTCATCTAGAAGCCCCAAAAGGTCAAAATAGTCAAAGTGGTTTAAGGGATTTTAAAAGGTAAATAATAAAGTGAAGTGAT
>JZKD02S0665125.1:107102-145437 GCA_000966675.3 Picea glauca | reverse complement strand
AAGTGGGTTAACCCTAAAATAAGGAAAGTGGGGCCAAGTGACCTAGAAGATGTTTTTAAGGAAGCTACTTGGAGAGTATAAATAAGAGGCAAGGGTCTCTCATTTTAATCACACTTGAGAATATTGAATATCTATATGTCTTTGAATTAAAAAAGGATATCTAAGTTGAAATTCTGAGGAAAGGTGAAGAAAACAAGGCCGAAATGCAAGGAAGGATAAATTATTTTGATGGTGCTTTCTAAGGTATGTTATTTACAGGTCATATCACCATTTTCTCTATAAATTTTTTTATATAATGATTCAGACCATGAAATGGATATGCCATTGAGAAAACATACCCAAGTATCTGTGGTAAAAAATTCATCTTGTGGGTCTTTGTATTTTGGGATTTACACTCCGTGGAAAATAGGGTTTGTGGCTAGTCCTGAAACTAGGCAAAAACAAGTGTTTCGGGTAAAAACGTCATAACTTCTTCATAACAGATCCAAATTCAGTGATAAAAAATGTCTTGGTTAGGGTACATCCTTTAGTATTTTTTTTAATATTTTTAGATCAATTCAATGGATATTTTGTGTGGACTACGCTCTACAAGGTCGCTCTCTAGAATAAGCCAGAATTTAACAAGGTGTGCCATTTTTGCTATAATGACTTTTATGAGAGGTTCCAAGTAATTCCACCTATATGAATTGCATAAAACAAATTGAAGAACATTGTGTATCAGTTTCATATATTTATTCATTACAGGTACAATGTTATGATTATTTCAAGTTGGGGTTGTTGACTAATCCAAAACTAGTCATGGTTGAGACAAGCAGTTGATGAGTTGGCACATACATGAGGTGTATAGTTAATAATGTTGGTACATATTGATGAGTCATTGTTGATTATTATTTGACACATGATTGGTATATACTTGGTACATGGTTTGATGCACTTGTTTATGGTACAGATTGATTACAAGTTGTTTAGCAGAGGTTGGTGCATGGTTGATGCACTTGTTTATGTTGACAGATTGATATATGTTGAGGATTGTTTCCTCATCTCAGTTGGTGCTAAGAATGTAATATGAGTCTTTCATATAAAGCTGGTGCTCTTGTAGAGTTGTACTCTATTCAGTTGTTGCTGAAAAACCCTCGGATTGAAGTCCATAATAAAAAGAAAAATTGTACATACATCTTGTGTTCTTTGTGTTCCTTGTCGAGATGATTTGTTGATGATATGTTGCTAATATGTATTCACATATAACTGATTATAAATGACAGAAATGAGTAATGAGAAAATGTTGAATGTTAACTAAGGATTTTTTGTGTAATAGGGAAGTTTTGGGAAAAATATCCCCACACTCATTCACACCCCCCTCTAAGTGTGGTAGGTGTGTCCAACAATTGCAAGGCCATTGTGGGAAGAATTGGAAGACAAATTTTTCCAACTAGAATTGGAATTGTTGTTTCTGTCTTCTTGTGTCTTCTTGGAATTGGAAGACAAATTTATCCAATTGGAATTGTTGTTTTTGTCTTCTTATGTCTTCTTGGAATTGGAAGAAAAATTCATCCAATTGGAATTGTTAGTTATGTAATACCAAGACAAATTTATCCAATTAGAATTGGAATTGTTAGTTGTCATCTTTTGTAATAACAAGAAAAAATGTTTTCTTATTGTGTTCTTGGGGTGTTTGGAAGCTGTTGAGCACTCAACACACCCAAAAAATCCTATGTCATTTTTTATTTTTTGGGTACCACTTGATCTTTGCACTGTTTGAATCCGATCTCCTTTTGAGAAATGTTTTGTCTTTTCTTGTCCTCTTGAATCTCATTAGCTATTCATGTTTTTTTAAATTTATGAAACCCCCATGAATTAAAAAGTATTAACACTTAAATTAGGAATCAACATCCAAAAAACTTCACCCGACGTGCTCAAGATTCGACATCAGAAAGAATTAAAAGGTGAAAAAGAATCACTCGGAAAACCTCAGTCGTCAAGGGCCGATATTCATCGGTATCGATGAAAGGAATTTTTGTTTCGTGACAAGGATCACATCCTGACATCGTTGATAGTCGATCCCCTTTGGCATCGGTAAAATTAAAAGTGAGTAAACATTAAAGAAGAAAGAAACGATATCACCAATACCCGATACCCGACGTGTTTCAGCATCGAGAGTTTTTCGAGGAAGCTAATCCCAAGAAAAACACCTGATAGTTTTATCCCCGATCGCCGACCCCCGATACCTTTGTGACATCGGTGATCCCAAGTTTATTTTAGAACACAAAACTTGAAGAAATTCCCAACTCCGACTAATACACGCGAGTTAAGTCACTGGTCTTCAATGCCACATATCTTTGCCAGATTAGAGAAACCAGACGATCTAGATTAACCCTGAGTCATTCTTGGTTCCCTAGGTCCGAGTCACACCTTCGAGTCATTTTTTCCACGTCAGCATTGTACGATGAGATTGATCGATGTCAGATATTTTTTGAGAGACATCGACGAAAATGTTCATGGTGCATCCCCGATCCCCGATCCACCCACTGAGAAAGCGACATGATGAGATGTTTTAGCGCTAGATACAATTAGATTTTGAGCATTTAAGGGGTTAATTAATACCAAATATCGCATTAGTTTCTACTTCATGTGTGAATAAAAAAAACCATTTGAAATTACTAATACACCACATCACCCTCCATGCCTCCGCCGTCAACCCACGATGAATTTAAGTTGCAGAGATTCGGCGACAAATTTGTTTGAATTTCACTCATAACCGGAATTAAATTGTTGATATGAAACGGTAAGTTCTTCCCCGATTTAAATTCTCTTGAGCCACTGTAAACAAAACCATTCTATGTGAAAATAAGTTTCATAGCATCCGGAGAAAGTGAGACGAGAAATTTGAAAGCTGTAAAGTTCCCGTGAGTATCAAATAACTAGGTTTAGCAAGCTTTACAGGTATGTATCCAAGTCTGTAATTTTTTATGTGGCTATGATTTATATATTTTTTATTTGGTTATATTATTTGGATAGTATCTAAACTTTGATTTTTTAGTTGCAAGAACAATGCCTCCAACGAAGTTGAACACTAGATGATCATCGAGGGCATCGAAGCTGAAGGAGCCAAAGGTATGCGAAGGTTCCTCTCTAGGGGGAGAAAAACAATTGGAATATACTCCGAGGCTGGAACCAATCATTAAGACATCTACAAAGAATGATTTCATTCAATCGCCAGCCTTTGGAGACATAGAGGCAAACACAGGGACCGATACAACACTCCCACATTGGGGAGAACTCTTCAAAAAGATCGGCTGGGAGGAATTTATGGAGTACATCCCACACAATGATCAAGATGTGAGAGCGCTCGATGACCAGCTATTACTGAATAACCGACAATCATACCTACACATGGTAGCAAGAAGAACCCTTGTGTTAGATTTTGTCATAACATTCTATGAGCACCATGACACTAGCCGGGTAATGGCCTCATGATGGAGAGAATATAAGAAATACACCAACCGGACCTCTAGTTGGTACCAAACGACCAACTTAAGGGAGACATATATATACCTGATGGATCTCGTATGTTGGTTGTATGGAGAGAAATATTGTTCCAGATTTTCAGAGGCATGGATACCTTTGGCTTACATAGTGACCATTTCCAGAAGCAGATTCAACTGGGGAGTGATCATATCTAAGAAACTGAGCATTTGAATACAACAAGATCAGACACCAAAGGAAGGAGAGACACTAGCCTTCTACATGGCTTCTTACTTACTAGATGTCATGTGTTCTAGAAATTTTTTTGTCGGCGTCAACCTAAGCTCACGCGTCACAAAACTCCCGATCCATGTATATTTCAGCATCTTATGGGAGAACAGGTAAAAAATATCCTACTCCCTTATCTGCGATGAATTCATCACATGTATTTATTTTATTATTTTCAAGAAAGAATGCCCGAGACTATCACCTACGAACAAAAAGATGATATCAAAGTTCGGCCACTGGTATCTAGATGAGCGCAATACCTACATCAGAGTGTTTGATGCCATCCAAGCACCTCATCTCCTACTCATGCATGTCCCTGGCCAGCTTGTAGTGGGGGAGATATGCTACCAGACCATCCTGTAAGGTTACAACACCACTTTGATCAAGGACAAGAAAAGGGTGTTCATACCTTATGGTTTCCATGTAGGCTTCTACATGGTGAAGGACACCGCTCAATCCAAGCAAGAAGGATTGATCCAATTGAAGTTCAAAATCTAGACTGGGCGATTTCGAAAAAATGACCCAAAGAATCTGGTCTTGAAACATGCCTTGCAAGTGTCTTCCTGTTGGCCATACGCCCATGACAAATTTTAGGATGAAGTATTCATAGAAAATTCTCGAGACTGGGACGAAGTTATGGCGAGGATGGCAGAACCCAAAATGACTAGGTTCAAAGCCATGATCTTGAATGAACAGGAGATGATCCTAGAACAATTGACTCAAGGGTCCTCAAAGCCAAAGAAGAAATGATAGCAACCGAAGCACCAGAAGACTCCCCTGGAAACCTCGGTGCAAGATAAATATTTCCCCATGACTTAGGACACGTGGGAGAGGGGATTACTCATGATAGAAAATGTGCAACGGATAATTGATCAGAGTCAAGATGACTCGGACCTCATAGGTATGACAAGGTTCCATGTCGACAATCCAGATGAAAGCCAGATAGGCCCAAGCGGCCCTGAACTAATAGACATCGATGAAATCATCGAGTTAGACGACCCTGAAATCATAACTCCATAGGATGGATCACAAATGGGTGTTTCAGCTCAGTCGGAGACAGTCGAGGTATAAGTGGGAACAGGTGCACCAGATCCCCTCCACGATTTATTAAAGATAAATGATGATGATGAGAGCTCGGAGGTATCCCTTGTGACCCCTGTACATATTGTAGAGGAAAAGGAGCCAGAGAAGACATATTTCCCAGCTCCTGACATTCAAATTCAGGGGGTTCCACAAAACAAACAAGAAGTCGAGAGTGTCTTAGACATTGGGCTACCTAATGCACTAGAGACCTAAGTGGACAATCTAAAGGATGAGCTAGGGTCGGGTGAAAAAGAGGAAGAAGCTCCACAGTAGGAAATTGGCATCTCAACGACCGATGATCAAGTAATTACTGAGCCTACCCTCAATGCCTCAATTTAAATCAGTACTGAACTCTTGATGAGAGACAAACAGAATTTGGGCCTTCGGAACATAGGGAGGAAGTGCAAGAACCTAGTCTTGAACAAGTATATACCATCGAGAGTCTGGGAATACACTCACTTGGGGAGATCAACAAATCCCTGAACCCATGGATGAAGTAGATGACATACACGCTATCACTTATGACCGGAAAAGAAAATATATCATGCAAAGAACCACCAAGAAGAGGACAATCACTCCATATTGCTCCATTCTAATCACCACAGAGGAAAATTTGATAAATACAGAGAATCCCAAAACATCCACACTTATTGGCACAGGGATGGAAAGATCATATGCCACCCTGGACAGAGCAAAAAGAGATGAAGAGGAATTGGTCATTTCCCTGAAAGAGATAGAACATCTGTTCCATTTGGAAAATTATTACCAGGATACCACATAAGCCGCGGTGTTCTTGAGGAATGAGTTCCAAGAGACCTATAATAAATTTTCAAATGAGTGGAATTTTTTCACTGCAAGAATAACAGAGTACCAGGAAGATACCCTCATTGCGTTGGAAATGTGTAAATATATGGAGAGGTGGTATGAGAAAACGCACCAAGCTGTGGAAAGGATCGACTACATCAAGGTCATTCAATATGGTCGAGACATCGAAGATCACAACATTCGGGGTACTCAGAGATAGTAACATCAAACACATAAAGAAATTGGTCGAATACTAGTTGAGAATGGCCCAAGAGCCTCATCGGGAGATCCAAGAAAAGTGGGTTGAGTGAGAAAATAATTGGACCAAGGTAAAACGAGCGATGAGAGACATTGACCTTCCAGAATTTGGAATAGCTGATGATTTTGTCGACTTTTGCGACATCGTCAAATTACATACCGAGCAAGACTCATCATGGGCTGCGAAGATAACAAAGGTGGAGAACATGGCACAAGGACAAGTGCAGCAGTTCACGGAGCACCCGATCAAGGCTCATATAGTGCTACAACAGTTAAGTCCTAGAATAGTCAAATATTAGGCACATGCAGTAGAGATCAAGGAGATCCTTTTGGCCCCAATGGATCAACACAGGCTTCCATATGCTAACACTTGCGAGGATATTTTTGTCCAGTGGTCGGAGTATGAGAAGAGTCATCCACTCAAATGAAACCATTAGATGACTTTTGAATACTGAAAGAAGAAAGTGCCATGTGGTTAGTTTTGTTTTACTTAGCTGCACTTTAATTGTTATTTTTAGTTAACTTTATGTTATAAATAAGAGCATCGACTAGTTAGTTAGAGGTCGATGGTTGTTGGAAAGACCCCTCATTTTTGGTTTCGTAAAGAACTATTTCAGAGCTGCCTTTAATTGAGAAGTCCTTTTGAGACCGGAGACAAGTTTTTGTTTTCTTTATCAAAAGCATGTATGATTGGATGTGGAGAAGAATTATTTCTTATTTCATCTCATGAATGGATGTCATAATGAGTAAGAGATACTAAATCTGTTGATAAGTTATCTGATACAATGTTTTACAGTTCTTTTCTTTAATGATGAAGATAAATCGTTGTGTTATTATGTGATTGATGATTAGAGTTAAGTGAATTATTTTACTTGCCATCATTTATCACATGCATGTTTTCTTCTGATAAATTGTATCTCAGTCAGTAATTGGAATACCAACACGGTTAATGTATTAGTACTAGCCCTATGGTAGAGAATCATTGTTTGCATGCTAGAGTGAAATGGTTATCCCAAGCTCAGCCTCTTCTCCAGTAGTTAATATTGTTCCCATTTTGTTCCCTAGTTGGCTTATACCGGCCCTATATTATATCTATCCCACCTAAGAGAAAATACAAAAAAGGTACGTATGAACCAAAGGAGAAAGACTTCACAAGAAAACATAAAGCCCATCGATTATTTTGGTCGGATCGCAAGATCTGGAGAACCATTCCACTATTAAATGCTACCTAGTCTAATTGGGCCTCGATGGTGGGTTTGGTTCCTGCTTTTGAGTCAAGGGGATTTAAGACCCCTCAATAGAATTGGCGCTAGAAGGAGGGCCTAAAGAATGAATGGATGACACTATTTTCTACAAAATCTTTCACACAGCCTGTAGATTCAAAAAAACCCACATGCATGGCTAGTCATTCCCAAGACAACCCACACACACTGAGTACTCCTTAAATGAGTAACTCACCCCATCATGAGGAAGAACATCTACTCCCTGATATACCTTACGCTCTTCCTCATGAGGAATTGAACCAAGTTAGAAGAATCACAAGAGAATACACCCGACAGATCAGTGTGTTGCCCTTAACTCCATTACTTCCTCGAAGAAAACAAATAAGCAAACCAGTGGTCGAGTCCCCCGACCAGGTTTTTTTTCACACAGTAGAAGACCTGATAGATTTCACTCTCACTAAAATAGAACATCCTCTTAATATAATCCCTGAAACACCAGCCGGAAACTTCTCCGAGCCCTACGGGTTTTCAGAAGAACAAGGTTTTAACTTAGAAATGGAAGATAACAATGACCATGATGAAGAGAGGGGAACCCCACTGTAGAATAATCAACCTTGGTTGGCCAAAGATGCTTTGGCCATCTCTGGACGAGTATATAACCTCTCCTGACATCCAGATAAGTTACTCCCCAAATTTGACCCTGAAACATCAAGATTCCCTGAAGACCATATCAAAACATTCATACTAGCTATCAGACTTATGAATGTCCAACATGAAGATGTAGTTTGCAGAATTTTCCCCTACACTTTTGAGAATTCATCCTCCACGTGGTATTTTAACCTACCCATAGGGTCCATAACTAGTTGGACAAAGTTTCAAAAGAATTTTGTAGACAAATTTGCAGAAGAAAATACTACAGGAGCTTTGATGGCTGAGTTGTTTGCCGCCACCATGAGTTTGAAGTAAAGGGTCAAAGACTTTAATAAAATATTCACCACCATCTTAAACAAATTCTAGCCTGAGGCTAAACCTACTTAGGAGTTGCAAATCGAAGTATACGCTAATTCTCTCCCAGCTTCTATTTCCATGTTTGTGAAGAGGGATGCCAAACCGACCTTAGCTAATAATTTTGAAGAAGCTAAAATGAAATGAAGGGATGTAAAGAAGGCCAGGTCTCCTTAGTTAATAAAGAAGTCCAACCTCCTACCAAGAGAGGACTATTGCTTACTAGACCCCCATGAAAACAAACAAAACAAGCTCTTGAAAAGGGAAGTGGGGACATAGAGGACCTACAATGCATAGTCAAGAAGCTATCAAATGAAATCATAGACATGAAGAGAAGTGCAGGAGAGGGAAATCAAGGCCAAAGGCCCTATAAACCTTTCTTCAAAAGAAACCCTCCTTTCAAAGAAATTGAACCCCCTCCAGCCAACTTAAACATCGATCTAGGAAATGTAGTATCTGACTCTTTCTGTACCTACCATCAAGAGAATCACTCTGAAAGAGATTTCCCTCAATAGATGCATGCCATGAATTTGATGGCCAACCGAATTTTAGATGAGGTCTCCCTAACCGAACAATCAAGTGACTCAGTTATGAATATTTCTGATCAGGAAGAAATTTCTCCACTAGAAGAAACAACCATGTTGATATGGGATCCTGACCTACCTATGCCTTCCGATGACCTATTTGAGGTTCAAGAACCACCCGTAGAAGTCCTGGTTGTACAAACACGAAATAGAGATCAACCTATCTCAAACAACCTTACTACAACCCCAAACTCAGGAGGAAAGCCAACTCCCAATCACCCTAAAGAAGCTTTTTCTCCTCGAAGAAATCCTATAAACATCCATACACGAGAATCGCCTAAGCTAGATTACAACATAGTAGAATATTTGAAGAAGTTGAAGGCTAATATATTAGTTTTGGACGTATGTAGAATACCTCAGCAAAAAGACTTTCTGCTACAAACATTGAAATCAATAGAAAATCCTATGACAAGCACTGACCTGGGAAGAAATCTAACTCCCACAGATAAAGGGAATAAACCGACTATGAATGCCTGATCTAAAGATAAGAAGGGAAAACCTTTTGTCCCACTGTTCCTTTTAACATTTTAATTCTTCAACATAAACCTCCACAACTATTTGGTTGATTCAGGGGCATCCTATAATGTTATGCCATTGTCTATTTGCAAAATATTGAACGCAATTCCTCTCAAAAGTGATAAACATGTGATACAACTAGACAGAACCTGGGTCAAGTTCATTGGAGAAATCAAATATGTGATGATCAAAATAGCGACACACCCTAAATTTGTGCAAGTAATTGACATCATTGTAGTAGATATCCCAGAAGCTTATGGACTGTTATTAAGTCGAGATTGGTCCGAGAAGTTAAATGGATAATTTAGTACAAACTGGGCTCACCTTTCGTTGCCGTTAAAGGGACACACAAATATTATCAAGATTGATAGGGAAATATATCTAAAACACACTGTCACCAACTTAGAAACCCTTAATGAACCCTCATCGACAGATGTAGTGTCCTTAAGGTCGAGCCCTGTTGTAAATCATGTTCTGAAAGGAATTGTAATTATGTTTTATAGGCTGGTGAGCCAAGTTTTTATAAGTCGGTGGCTTATGTGTTTGTTAGGCTACGGAGCCTAACTGTTGAAGGCCAAGAGCCTGTTGTTGTATATGTAATCACGCAAAACAAATTAATAAAAATTTGTAAACATCGCCAGGTGCAGACCGACCACGATGAATGAGTGAAGGGGGACTGAGCTTCCACAAAGAAGGAGAGGGATTAGGGGATGGAAGGTGGGAAAAGGGGCTAAGTGTTAAGCCTAGGGGTCTTTAGCCTTCGGAATAATATTTTAATACTATTCCAAAAAGGCATGATCATTTCATGTTTTATCCTAAGTTCCTAACCAAGAGGAAAGTGATGTGTGCTAGGTAAACGCATGCAGTTTTCAGAGCGACAAGTGTTAGCCCTAACCCATGAAAATAAAATGGTGAAGATGAGACGTGATGGGGGGTTCTCCTCCATACCACCCAATAGCCTGAATGCATACGGCCTCTGAGCAGTACGATGGATCCAACCTCTGCAGAAAAAACTCATACATATTCTAAACTGAAAAACCTATGTTCGTCTGGAGAATCCATGTGTATCCTCTATCTGAGATAGAGCCTGTGCGTGGGGTCTCTATCCCAAAGTCATGACCATGAGCCATTCGGCCATTGGTGAGCCTGTAGGAAATCCATTTCATTTTTCCCTATTGATTGTTTTGGCCATGTAGTGTTGGACTGCGTGTGGCTTGTTGGCCAGTGGAGCAACACTCTCTCCAAGAGAGAGAGTGTACAGAGGAAGGAGAGAACTCTTGGAAGGAACCTTGTATATTCCACAGAGCCCGAAGACTTCTGGTCCAGCCTGTTGTTGTAACCCAAGGCAAGGGAGTTTAGCAGCCGAAGGACTATTCAGGTGACAGAGAAGGTGTATACTCTTGGGGTGGAACAGGCATGTGGGGAATGAGGGTCTGTGGGCAGTGAGCGTGAGAGGTTCCTGGGAGATAATCCCATCCTTGTGGATGTGTATTGTTTCCTTGTAACCTCAGCCTAGCCTAGGATTCCTTGTCTTGGGGTGGAGCTTAATCCCAGCTTGGGGGTGACCCACTATTAAGATGATGAGCAGTGCGGTCTAAGGCTGGGAGGTTCGTGGAAGGCCTGCACTTGGTTGGTGGAATCTACCACTGTTCAAAGATAAGTACCAGATGATGCTTTAATTATGTTTCTATATCTCTGTGTATTATAATCATCATGTATTATATTGTGTATATGAATTGATGTTAAATAGTATTGATTGTTGATTATGGCAGTAAATCGTATGATTACTCTATGTTGAATGTGTTTAACTTGTTTTGAATGCATGTGATTAATTGTGAGTGAGAATGTTGTTATTCCGCGTAGTAACACCTACACAGTAGTGAGTGAAAAAGTGGTGCTACAACTTGGTATCAGAGCCAAGGTTTCGAAACTAAGCCTAGATGGGCCAGTTGAGTGGTCTTTGGACCGAGGGTGTGAGGATAAATTGTGTCTAGAGGACCAATTTCGGACCCTGATAAGCTCAAGAGGTATAGCGGTGTGCAAAACCGCAACCGGTGTGGTCTATGGCCATAGGGAGAGAGGACTCCACACCAACAATGATGGAGCCTTAGGATCTTTTCAAGAGGGAAGGTGACCCCTCGTGACCATTGAATCTGGAAAATGTGCACAGGGATTAAAATCCATTTTGAAATGCACATGAGTGTGGGAATCGCGATACGTGAAATCCTGAAAACCCGAAAAACCATGGAGATCTACGTGGTAGATCTGGGAGGAAGGCTCGACCGTTAGATCTGGTGGAGTCGTGCTCAAGTTAGTCACGAAAACTTTCGGATTTCACAAAATTGGGAGATGGGAAGTGAGGGAGGTGAACACCTCCAAAAACCCAAAACTCAAAATCCCGAAACAATCCACACTGTAGACTGTAGGAAGGCAGTTGACCATTCGATTCAGCGGAGGAGTAAACCGTATTTTTTGGGGGGATTTCGGCAGATGGAAGTTTGATATGTGGGGTGCACGAACTCCCGATGCCTGAAAACCCCAAAATGCTAAAAAGATCTATGTCGTAGATCTGAGAGGGGATCTAACCGTTGGATTTTTCTTGGAATGGATGCGGGCTCATGAATGTGTACCGCATGCCAGTGAGGCAAGAATACAGGCGAGAGTGGTGGGACATGAAGACGTCACTGAAGGTGACATGGAACCTCCTGAATGTATCACGTGCCACTGTGGTGAAGGGAAACCACTGTGTTGTGGGCCCGAAGACTAAAGTAATTCGTGATTTTGGAATTCGCAAAGGAGGAGCACAAAGGCTCAACACTCCAACTTGCAAAGTCACGAGTTGGCAAAGAATTCCTAGCACTTAGCCCTAGCCTATGGTCATGTGTAGCAGGCACTAGAGAGGAGGGAGCCATACCCGTATCACATATCGAGTATCAGTGTTTGGAGGAAATGATTCAAGGGTATTTGACTCACGAACTCATGAGATCGCGAGTTGCGAAAGGGTGACTTTGGTTACAAAGATTTAACTGTTGGATCTTCATGGACCAAGATTTCGAAGTTCCGAAGTCCCGGAATTTGCAGAGCCAGATAGAGCTCAAAAAACTTTGTGAAGTCAAAACATTTTTTCTTGTTTACGATGGATTATGAATGTTGTAAGTTTTCTTGAAGGTTTAAGGGCCTGACAAACTTTGGTTGACTACACGCTGTGTGTGCAGAGTTCAATGAGAGTCAGGATAGCCGAAAACTGACGCCAAGTATGGAATTGGAAGAGGTGCACATTGCCTCCGAAACAGAAGACGAAAGAGAAGGAAAGGATGTCAACTTGGGAGTTGAAGGAACAAACTCTATTGGGCACGGAAAAGAGATAGATAAAGAGGGACGCGTGATGAAACTCATTGAAAAATTGCAGAAAGATGCCCAGGCTCGCCAAACTAATAGTCGAAAGCTCATGAAAATTAGGGATCGATAGGGTGAATTCAACTTAAAAAATGTTGAAGAGCCTGGAAAGAATAGAAAATAAATTGGAAAAAGAGAGTGACACAAGAAGATCAAGAAGTGTCAGAACCCCATAGAGCAGAACAAGATTGAGCAGTGGTAGTAGACATTACCGTCTCTCCCTGAAGAATTCTAGCAAGGAGAGACACGGTAGTTCAAGCCTGTCCCCTACCAGAAAACACCGAAAATCTAGAAGGGATGAATTGAAAGGGGAAATCAACAAGATTAAATCGCCTACATTCGATGGTGAACATAAGAAGGAAGAAGATGCCAAAACATGGTTGTTGGGTATGAATAAATGCTTCCAACTGTAAAATTATTCTACCCATGAAGAGGGAAGAATTGCAATGTACCATCTGAAAGGAAAAGCATCCATGTGGTGGGATCAGTTGATGCAGGTGCAACATATCAGAGAGAAAGAGGTCACGTCGAAGGCGTTTAAGAGGTATTTTGAGAAGAAATACCTGACCAAAAGATACTATGACAGAAATATGAAGAAGTTCTTCGAACTCAAGTTGGGCAGCATGACCATTGATGAGTATGAACGAAGTTTTATAGAACTACTGAAGTATGTTTCGTTCATCAAAGACGAGGCTATCAAAATTCAGAGGTATCTGAGTGGATTTCCACCTTCCATTGGTGACAAGATTCAATATGACGATCCTAAGACCATGGAAGAAACCATAAGAAGGGAGAAATGCCTGTATGAATAGAAAAGAGAAAAGCCTACCTTTCGGAAGGCTTGGGATGACCAAAAAAGGTTTAAGAAAGAACAGAGGCAGAAGGGAAATAGGCCTCCCTTTTTCAGGAACAGTCCTTGGGGACAGTCATCTTTTAGAGAGCCCAGGAATGTTGAAGGGAGTGAGCAGATGCCAAGACCTCCACCTATGGAGTGTTGGGGCTGTAAAGGGAATCATAGGTACAAAGACTGCCCCCACAGAAAAGATAAAGAGAGAAATGTCCATACTATTCAGCAAGCTGATATAGTGGAGGATATGGGCAACATAATGCCGAGGATCTATGCAGCCTTGGACAACAAACAAGAAAAATTTCAATCGAACATGATTGAAGTGGAAGGTACGATCAACAACTGACCACTTGTTATTTTAATTGATTCAGGGGCTAGCCATAGTTATATAGATCATAGAGTTGTGGAAAGTTTGCATTTAACAAGAAGAAAACATGAAAAGTCTTGACTAGTGAAGTTGGCCACATGAACCAAAAGGAAGGTCACTGAATTGGTTAAGTCTTGTTCAGTAGACATGAAAGGAATGAACACTAAGGTTGAATTGAACATTCTACCTTTAGGCTCATACGATTTCTTAATTGGGATGGACTGGTTGGACCAGCACCATGCCCTTTTGGACTGTTGTAACAAGAAGTTCACATGCCTGGATGAAGAGGGAACTCAGGTAATAGTCCAAGGAATTCCCAAAGCCATGGCTGTTAGAGAAATATCATCCATGCAACTGAAGAAATGTTACCAGAAAGGCTGTCAATTATTTGCAACTCGGGTGGAAGAAGCATCCCGAGATGTAGTCTCGAATCTGGAAGACCATGAGGTACTCAAAGAGTTCAAGGATGTATTTTAGGAGGTACCTCGACTACCTCCGAAGAGGGACATCGATTTTTCTATAAATTTGATGCCTGGAGAAACTCCAGTTCCGAAGGCTCCTTATAGAATGAGTATGCCAGAGCTAAAAGAGTTGCAAATGCAACTCAAAGAGCTACTAAAGAAGGGATACATTCGCCCTAGCGTGTCACCTTGGGGAGCCCCGGTCCTATTAGTGAAGAAGAAAGATGGGACATTGAGGTTGTGCATTGATTTCCGGTAGTTGAATAAGGTAATTGTCAAGAACAAGTATCCTCTGCCAAGGATCGATGATCTTTTTGATCAGTTGAAGAATGCGAAAATATTTTTGAAAATAGATCTTCGATCAGGATATCACCAAATGAGAATAAATGATGAGGACATCAGAAATACCACCTTTAGAACAAGGTACGGTCATTATGAGTTCACGATGGTGTCGTTTGGGCTATCCAACGTGCCTGTTGTTTTCATGTGCTTAATGAATGGTGTATTCAAGGACTATTTAGACAAGTTTGTCATAGTCTTCCTAGATGATATATTGGTGTATTCCAATATAGAGGAAGAACATGAACAACACCTAAGAATGGTGTTGCAGGTGTTGAGAGAACACCAGCTGTATGCAAAACTGAGTAAGTGCTCATTTTATCAAAGACAGATTCATTACTTGGGGCACATTATATCAAAGGAAGGGATTGTTGTGGATCCTAAAAAGGTTGAGGCCATTCGAGAATATTCAGTGCCAAGGAATGTGGTGGAAGTTAGATTTTGTATGGGTCTAGCAGGCTACTATAGAAGGTTTATAGCCGAATTCTCAAGGATATCTCATTCTATCACTTTCTTGCAAAGGAAGGAGAAGAAGTTCCAGTGGACTGAATAATGTGAGAGCAGCTTCCAGCGATTGAAGCAGCTGCTAACCAGTGCTCCAATCCTGAAGATTGCAGATCCAAATAAGGATTACATAGTGTGCACCGATGCATGTAAGGAGGGACTGGGAGGAGTTCTCAGCCAAGAGGGATTTGTATTTTGTTACGAGTCCCTAAAGTTGAAGTAGCATGAGAGGAATTATGTCACTCACGATTTAGAGCTAGCAGTAATCGTCCATGTCTTGAGGAAATGGATACATTACCTCATGGGCAAAAGATTCGAGTTGAGAACATACCATAACGGTCTGAAGTATTTATTTGATCAGCTGACTTTAAATGTCAGGAAAATCAGATGGTTGGATTTTCTGTGCGAATATGACTTTGATATCAAGCATATCAAAGGGAAAGAAAATAAGGTGGCTGATGCACTCAGCAGAAAAGTGCATGAATTACATGCTACAACCATTAGCATGTACAGGACTGAGATTAAAGACAGAATTTTGGAAGCTGTAAATGTTGATTTGTAGTACAGAGGTTTAGTAGCAAAGCTACAATAGTGTGAGAGACTATTGACCAAGGAAAGTTACACCTTGGGAACTGATGGCTTACTTTTGTATAAAAACAGAGTGTATGTACCCAATGTCCAAGATTTGAAGCTAGCAATTCTGAAAGAAATGCATAACATGGCTTATGTTAGACATCCCGGATACCAGAAAACTGTGGCAGCAATCAAAAGTCATTACTTTTGGCTGGGTCTGAAGAAATAAATCGCTGAATACATCGCCAGATGTATGGAGTGCCATAAGGGTAAGGTTGAGCATAGGCACCTAGCAGGGTTGTTGCAGCCTTTACCCATTCTTGAATGGAAATGGGATGTGGTAATAATGGATTTTATCATCGGACTACCTAGAACAAGAAAGCAGCATGATTCAATCATGGTGGTGGTGGACAAGCTTACTAAAGTTGCCCATTCTATTCCACTGAAAACCACCCACAGGACAGCTGATGTTGTTGATATCTTTTTAAAAGAAGTTGCACACTTGCATGGAATTCCTAATACAATTGTGTCTGATAGGGACTTGAAATTCACCTCGAATTTCTGAAAAGGGTTGTTCAAGGGATTCAAAATGAATCTGAACTTTAGTACAATGTATCATCCTGAGTCTGATGGTCAGACAGAAAGGGTGAATAGAGTAATAGAAGACATACTGAGAATGTATGTGATGGATAAACCATCAAGGTGGGAAGATTACCTGCATTTAGTAGAATTCACCTACAATAATGGGTATCATACATCGTTAAAGATGAGCCCATTCGAAGCACTTTATGGAAGAAAGTGCAACACACCAGTAAGATGAGATAATCCAGCTGACATGGCAGTGATTGGGCCTGAGCTGCTCAAAGAGATGGAAGATCAAATGATAAAAATTAAACGGAATCTAAAAGATGCCCAGGATAGGCAGAAAAGTTACGCTGACAGTAACAGAACCCATAGAGAATTCAAAGTGGGTGACCATGTTTTCCTGAAAGTGAGGACTAACAGGAGTTCCCTGAAGTTGGGAAGTTGCGCCAAATTGGCAGCAAGATTTTGTGGGCCATTTGAGATCCTAGAAAGTATTGGGCCAGTTGCATGCATGCTTGCATTACCTGCATCTATGACTGTACATAATGTGTTTCATGTTTTACTGCTTAAGAAATATGTACCTAATGCTAATCATGTTATCAATTGGAATGTGATTCAGGTGAAAACAGAAGGTGTCCTGCAAGTGCATCCTGTGCGCATATTGGACAGAAAAAGAAAACAGCTCTGGAATCAAGCTATAGAGCTTGTAAAGGTCCAGTGGACCTGGTGTGGTCCTGAGGACGTGACATGGGAGCATGCAGATGCTATGTGGGTTGAGTACCCACATCTTTCTGAAATTTTTGAAAGGCTTGTAGAGACAGTGTAAGTTGCACTGAGGACAGTGCAGAAATAAGGGGAGGGTGATTGTAGTGTCCCCAAGGCTGAGCCCTATTGTAAATCATGTTCTGAAAGGAATTTTAATTATGTTTTATAGGCTAGTGAGCCAAGTTTTTGTAAGCTGGTGGCTTATTTGTTTGTTAGGCCAGGGAGCCTACGTGTTGAAGGCCAGGAGCCTACTGTTGTATATGTAATCACACAGAACACATTAATAAAAATTTGTAAACACTGTCAGGTGCAGACCGACCACGATGAATGATTGAAGGGGGACTGAGCTTCCACAGAGAAGGTAAGGGATTAGGGGCTGGAAGGTGGGAAAAGGGGCTAAGTGTTAATCCTAGGGGGCTTCAGCCTTGGGAATAATATTTTAATACTATTCCAAAAAGGCATGAGCATTTCATGTTTTATCCTAAGTTCCTAACCATGAGGAAGGTGATCTGTGCTGGGTAAATGTATGCAGTTTCTAGGGTGACAAGTGTCATCCCCGACCCATGCAAATAAAATGGTGAAGATGAGACATGATGGGGGGTTCTCCTCCATACCACCCAACGGCCTGTGTTGAATGTGTTTAACTTGTTTTGAATGCATGTGATTAATTGTGAGTGAGAATGTTGTTATTCCGCGTAGTAACACCTACACAGTAGTGAGTGAAAAAGTGGTGCTACAACAGATTTTCACATGCTAGGAAATTATTCCCATGACTTTGATTTCAAGAATTTCTCCCCTCTCTCATTTGATGTACCCCTTACCCAAAAATCCCAAATGTTTTTTCAAGAGGAATTGCTGACAGAGGCAAAGGAAACCCTTTTCTGTCAAGAAATTGTGTTAGAAATCATGAAACAAATAGGAACAAAAGAGGAAAGTTACAATAAAGAGGGAGTTGGTAGGTTCTACCCACAAGTCTGGACCTTATATTTTGATGGTTATAAATCGCAAGAAGGGTCTGGGGCAAGGTGCATCCTCATTGACCCAAAAGGTAAACAACATTTCATGTCCTGTAGATTAGAGTTCGAATGCACAAACAATACCGAAGAATATGAAGCTCTAGTACAAGGACTAAAGAAATCCATGGAATTGAACGTTAAAGAATTAAAGGTTTTCAGATATTCTGAAATCGTCATTAAACAAGTAAGGAATACTATACATTGCAACTCCCCACACCTGAAGAATTACCATCAGGAAGTGCACAAGCTAATAGAGCATTTTGAAGCTTTCAACATTACAGCAATCCCAAAGGAAAGAACATTCTTGTTGATTCTCTGACCATCATTGCTTCAAGGCTATCACCTCTAGAAGATTATGAAGCCTCCTAGTTCATTATGGAATTTCTCTACAAATTATCGGTGCCCAACAATATTTACAATTGGAAGGTCTTTGAAGGAGATGAACAGATCATAAAAATTTTGACTAACCAAGATAATTTCAAAGACTTGGCTATTGACGATGAAGTACTCCAGGAACAATCAAAAGAGACCAATCCTCAGAAAGATCAACCAACTAAAAAATCGAGGTCTCACACAATTCCAAAGGGAATACCCAATTTAGAAAACCGTTTTGACCTAAGGGAAAGGTTTAAAGGGTCAAAGAATGTGAAGATTGGTAGTTCCTATCCCATGAATGAAACTATAAATCTAAGAACCCCGGGAAACCCAAAAAATGTAAACCTCGACAAGAGAATATCTGAGGAAAGGAAGGCCTACCTCAAACTTTTCAGACAATATCAATATTACTTTGTGTGGTCCTACCGAGATCTGAAAACTTATGATACCTGTATCATTCAACACACTATCCCTTTAAAGCCTGAAGTAAAATCCTTCCAACAAAAGATCCGAAAATACCACCCATCCCTAGAGCCCCTCATGTGTCAAGAGTTAAAGAAACTGCTAGATGCCAGAATTATCTTCCAGGTCAAGCACTCTGCATGTAGATTTTAGAAATCTCAACAAAGCTTCAAAAAAGGAAAACTACCAAGTCCCACCAATGGAGCAACTCCTGTAGACCGTATCTGGATTTGAAATTTTCTCCTTGCTTGACGGTTTCTTAGGTTACAACCATGTTCTATTTTCAGAGGAAGACCACTTGAAAACTACCTTCCGAACCAAGTGGGGAACCTTCACTTACAAATGCATTCCCTTTAGTTTGATCAATGCAGGAGCGAGCTTCCAAAGGGCCATGGACATAGAATTTTGGGGACTAATCAAAAAGTGTGTAGTAGTATATTTGGACGACGTAAATTTGTATTCAAAGAAAAGAGAATATCACATCCAACATTTGACCCATATTTTTGAAAGGTGTAGGAAATACGGTATATCCTTAAACCCTAAGAAAACTATTTTCGGTGTCAAGGAAGGTAAGTTGTTAGGCCACATTATATCTCAAGCAGGAATTCGCATAGATCCAGAAAGAATTAAGGCTATAGCTCAACTTCCATTGCCTCACAACAAAAAGGCTATGCAATCGTTCTTCGGGAAAATCAATTTTGTGAGGAAATTCACCCCTGATTTCAGGGAAACTATCAAACCCCTACAAAAAATGATTTGTAAAGATGTTGAGTTTAAGTGGGATGATGAACGAAAGAAATCTTTCAACAATATTAAGACTACAATATCTCAGGATCTAGTGTTGTGAAGCCACGACTTCAACACAAATTTCTTCCTCTATACTTTCACCTCCAACCAATTGTTATCCAAAGTATTAACTCAGAAGGATGATGACAAAAACGAATCCCTAATATCGTTCATGAGCACTAATCTCCAAGGTATCGCACTAAATTATCCTTCTATAGAAAAGTAGGCTTATGTGGTTTACAAGGTAATAAAACATTTCAGATCTTACATCCTCAAGAACCATACCAAAGTCATTGTTCCTCACGTTGTAATTCAATCCCTATTTAGTCAACAGGAGATGGGGGAAAGAAGAGGAAACTGGATGTCAATAGTCCAAGAATTTGATCTAGATATAAAACCTGCTAAACTAGTTAAAGGACAAAGGTTATGCAAATTGGCAACCGAATCTTAGGACCAAGTAAATGAAGACCCCAAATGGGAGAATGAAATTCCATTATGGTATGTTGAAGCTTCATACATTTCCCCAGATCAAGAGTCTTGGTATGAGAAATTGACTTATCTCTTGCATCATGGGACGTGTCCAGAAAACCTAAACCCTAGGGAAAGGAGAGCCCTCAAATTAAAATCCGCACAATATCACCTCATAAATTTAATGCTCTTCCATGTTAATTATGATGGGTTACTTTTAAGATGTATGGAACTTGAAGATGCAGACAAATTTCTGAAGGAGCTCCATGATGGCCCTTCCAGTGGACATTTTGCAGGAAACACCACCACTCATAAGATATTGAGAGCTGGATATTATTGGCCTAGTTTGTTCAAAGATGCTCACACATATGCTAGAAACTGTAAAACTTGTCAAATAAGTGTTGGGAGGGAGAAGAGAGCAGTTGTCTCACTCCAACCAGTGGTCGTTTCCAGGCCCTTTGAGAAATGGGGTTTAGATATCATAGGAGAAATTACACAAAGTTCTTCAAAACATCATAGGTACATACTTACTTCCACCGATTGTTTCACGAAATGGGCAGAGGCCATCCCTTTGACTCATGTAAACAAAGAAGGTGGTAATCTAATTCATAGAAAAACAACTAATCACAAGGTTCAATGTCCCTTTTGTCCTTGTTTTTGATAATGAATATTACTTTTCTTCCACTTTATTAACAGAGTTTTCTCTAGACAAAGGAATCATAATTAGATACTCTGCAAATTATTATCCACAAGGAAACAGAGTGGAAGAATCAACTAATAAGAACCTAGTGAGGATATTGAAGAAAACAGTTACAAACAACCAGAGGAATTGGCATAATTCACTTCATAATGCTTTATGGGCCAATAGAGTCACACCCAAGGAAGTTATATGGAATTCTCCATACTTTCTGGTATACGAGCAGGAAGCCATTCTCCCGAATGGGCTTTATCTTCCATCTCTTCAACTTTCTCAGGATTCCAGATGGCAACCCTCATCAGTCATACAACAAAGAATCGACACACTACTCATGCTAGAAGAAGAAAGGGAGAAATATAAATTAAATTTCATATCTCACCAACAGATAGTTAAAAGGTGGTTTGATAAGCATAAGGCTAAACAGAAGAATTTTGAGGTAGGAGACTTAGTCCTAAAATGGGACAGAGGAAATGAGCCTAAAGGAAAACATTCTAAATTTTAGAATCTATGGCTCGGACCTTTCCAGGTGGCTGAGAATATTGGGTTAGGCACGTATCGAATGAAGAATATGAGGGGGGGACCTGATGCCATCTTGGTGAATGGCCAAGCCCTAAAACAATATTTCCATTAAAAAATAAATAAATAAAATTGTGTGTTTATGTTTTTACGATGTTTATTTTAGACACTTCAATTGTGAAATGCATTTTTGTTTTATATTTTCTGATTGTGCTTCTGAGTTTTTGAATATTGTGTTTAGAAAGACAATGGTTGACCTCAACTCATGCGACATGGAGAAATCTTTTCCTAACTCGTCACTCACAATCAACACAAGAAATGTTGGGGAACTTGTGGTTGTTTCAAGGGATTCTTTATCTAACCTGCACATATGAACAAATTTGGAGAAATGCATAAGTGTTTGCCTTGTGGTTTGGTGAAAACCTTAGGGTAAATATGGTAAGATGGAAAGGACTACATCCACCTTAGATATAGAGTTATCAAAATTTCACCTTAACCATCTCATTCTTGCAAATAACAAACATCCTCATGTCCCACTTTCTCAAAGAATTTTGCCGAAAAATAAAATCAACTATATCAAATCAGCGCACAATAGGAGAGGGTATGCAGATATCTTCGTCGGGGCAATGGATGCTCACTGGCAGTGGAGCAAGGTTTGTGACATCTGGGTGACTCTGTCGGGGCTATGGACACTCGATGGCAATAGAGTAACACCGTAGCAATGAATAAGGGTAACTAAAATGCCTAGTGCCAGTGAACTCTTTACTAGACTCTTGTCAAAGGGGGCATGAGTCAGGGTTACAGGAAACAAAGTTTGAATAAAGGGTGAAAACCCCATTGGCAGGCCCGAAAGTGTTAACTAGGGAATTTCAAATGCTAGGGTGAAATGGGCTCTGATAAAAAACCAGTTAAGTTATTCACCATATTTTACATCAGTCGAGCCCGAGGGAGGAACAAAGATTCTAATTTCTCCTAGTAAGTCTCCATTTGTTGAGCACCCAACACACCCAAAAAAGCCTATGTCATTTTTTACTTTTTGGGTACCACTTGATCTTTGCACTGTCTGAATCTGATCTTCTTTTGAGAAATTTTTTGTCTTTTCTTGTCCTCTTGACTCTCATTAGCTATTCAGGTTTGTTTAACTTTATGAAACCCCCATGAATTAAAAATGATTAACACTTAAATAAGGAATCAACAACTAAATCACTTCACCCAATGCCCTCAAGACTCAACATTGGAAGGAATTAAAAGTTGAAAAAGAATCACTTGGAAAACCTCAATCGTTGAGCGCCCATATTCACCGGTATTGGTGAAAAAAAGTTTTGTTTCACAAAAAGGATCACATACCGACATCGTCGATATCTAATCCCCTTCGACATCGGTAAAAGGAAAAGGGAGTAAACATTAAAGAATAAAGAAACGATATCGCCAATAGTTGATACTCTACGCGTTTCGACATCGGGAGTTTTTCAAGGAAGCTAATCCGAAGAAAAACACGTGATAGGTTTATCGCCGACCCTCGATACCTTTGCGGAATCCGCGAGCCTAGGTTTATTTTAGAATTCAAAAATTGAATAAAGTCTCGACTCCAACTAATACATGCGTATTATGTCACCGGTCTTCGACACCACATGTCTTTTCCATATTAGAGAAACCATACAGTCTAGATTAATCCCGAGTCATTCTTGGTTCCCTAGGTCTGAGTCACACCTCCGATTCAGTTTTTCCATGTTAGCATTGTACGATGAGATTGATCGGTGTCAGATATTTTGTGAGAGACATCGACGAAAACGTTCATGGCACATCCCCGATCCCTGATCCACCCACTGAGAAAGCAACACGCTGGGATGTTTTAGCGCTAGACACAACTAGATTTTGAGCATTTAAGGGGTTAATTAATAGCAAATCTTGCATTAGTTGATACTTCATGTGCAAATCAAAACATTCATTTGAAATTACCGATAGACCACATCACCCTCTGCGCCTCCGCCGTCAACCCATGATGAATGTAAGTTGCAGAGATTTGGCGGAAGATTTTTTTTAATTTCACTCATCACCTGAATTAAATGGTTGATATGACATGGTAAGTTATTCCCTAGTTTAAATTATCTTGAGCCATTGAAAACAAAACCATTCTACACGCAAAGAATTTTCATAGCATCCGGAGAAAGCGAGATAAGTAATTCGAAAGCCACAGAATTCTCGTATCAAATAACCAGGTTCAGCAAGCTTTACAGGCATGTATCCAATTCTGTTCTTTTTTAAGTGGATACAATTTATATATTTGTTATCCAGTTATGTTCTTTGCATAGTATCTAAACTTTTTTTTTTTCAGTTGCAGGAACAATGCCGCCAAGGAAGATGAACACTAGATGATCACTGAGGGCGTCGAAGCTGAAGGAGCTAGAGGTAGGCAAAGGTTCCTCTCCAAGGGTAGAAAAACAGTTGGAATATACTTTGAGGCCGAAAATGGTCATTAAGACATCTACAAAGAAGGTTTTCATTCAACTTCCAGCCTTTGGAGACATAGAGGAAAACACAGGGACCAAGATGACACTCCCACATTGGGGAGAACTCTTCAAAAAGATCAGCTAGGAGAAATTTCTGGAGTACATCCCACATAGTGACCTAAATGTGAGAGAATTTGTCTACCAGGTATTACCGAATATCTGATGGTCGTACCTACACATGGTAGAAAGGAGAACCCCTGTGTTTCCCTGTATAGAATTTCTGTAGTGGGTCATCGACCATACAAACACAGATAAGTGTTTAATCAATGACGAAAGTGGTGGATGTGTCGGGGTATTCCTCCTGGTAGAAGTCCATAAGTATTACAAGATGAGCGACCCTAAGGAGAGACTAAACACAAATTTTGTCATAAAATTCTACAAGCGCCACGACACCAGCCGGGTAATGGCCTCATGGTGGAGAGAATATAAGAAATACACCAGCCAAACCCTTGGGTGGTATCAGACGACCAAATTAAGGGAGCTATATATCTACCTAATGGCTCTCACCTGCTTGTTGTATGGAGAGAAAGACTATTCCATATTTTCAGAGGCATGAATGCCTCTGGCTTACACATTGGCCATTTCCGGAAGCGGCTTCAACTAGGGAGCCTTCATCTCCAATAAACTGAGCATTTTCATACAACAGTCTTAGACGCCAAAGGAATGAGAGACACCAGCCTTCTACATGGCTTCTTACTTACTGGATGTCATGTGTGCCAAAAACATTTTTGTCACCATGAACTTGGGCTGGCTTGTCGCAGAGCTCTCGGTCCACGTATATTTCAACATCTTATGGAAGAATAGGTACAAAAGATCCTACTCCCTTATTTGCGATGAATTCATCACAAGTATTTATTTTATTCTTTTCAAGAAAGAATGCCCGAGACTATCAGCTATGGCCAAAAAGATGATATCAAAGGTTGGCCATTGGTATCTGGACGAGCGTGATACCTACATCAGAGTGTTCGGAGCCACCAGAGAACCTCATCTCCTATCCGCTCATGTCCCTGGCCAGATTGTAGTGGAGGAGATATGCTACCAGACCATCTTGCAAGGTTATAACGCCACTATGGTCAAGGAAAAGAAAAGGGCGTTCATACATTATGGTTTCCATGTAGGCTTCTACATGGTGAAGGAAATCGTTCCAGCCAAGCAATAAGGATTGAGCCAATTGGATTTCAGATGCTAGACCTGTCGATTCTACAACCACGACCCAAAGGGTCTGGTCTTGAAACATGCATCACAAGTGTCTTCCTATTGTCCATACGCCCATGACCAATTTGAGGATGAAGTCTTCACAGAAAATTCCCAGGATTGGGATGAAGTGGTGGTGAGGATGGACAACCCAAAAATGAACAGGTTCAAAACCATGAGATTGGATGAACAATAAATTATCCTAGAACAATCGGCTCAAGGGGCCCTCGGGGCTAGAGAAGAAATGATAGCAGGTGAAGTAGAAGAAGCTCCCCTAGCAGTCTCAGTGAAAGATAGAGGTTTCCCCATGAATCAAGATTTGTGAGAGAGGGGGTTACTCATGATAGAACAGGCACAATGGATAAGTGATCAGCTGGAAGATGACTCGGACCTCATAGGTATGACAAGGTTCCCTGTCGACAACCTAGATGAAAGACAAATAAGCCCAAGCGGACCTGAACTGATAGACGTCTATGAAATCGTTGGGTTAGACAATCCCAAAATCATAACTCCATAGGTCAGATCACCGATGGGTGTTTCAGCTCAACTAGAGACAGTCAGGGTATCAATGGGAACAAGTACACCAGACCCCCTCTGTGATTTAATAAAAATATATGATGATGATTAGAGCTTAGAGGTATCCCTTGTGACCCCTGTACATATCGTAGAGGAAAAGGAGCCAGAGAATACATATTACCCAACTTTCAATGCTCGAATTCAGGGGGTTCCATAGAACAAAAAAGAATTTGAGAGTGTCTTTGACACTGGGCTGCCCAATGCACTAGATACCCAAGCTGACAGTGTGAAGGATGAGCCAGGGTTAGGTGAATAAGAGGAAGAAGCTCCACATCAGTAAATCGATGTCTCAATGGCCGATGATCAAGTAAGTACCGAGCCTACCCTCGATGCCTCAATTTCAATTGTTTCTCAACTCCCCGATGAACCAAAAACATAAGTCGGGCCTTCAGAACATAGGGATCAAGTTCAAGAACCCAATATTGAACAAGTATATACCATCGGGATTTTGGGGAATACACTCACCTGAGGAGATCAACAAATCCCCGACCTTGTGGATGAAGTAGATGACATACACGCCACCGCTTATGAATAGAAAATAAAATCTGTCATGAAGAGAACCACTAAGTAGAGGAGGATCACTCTAGATCGCTCCATCCTCATCACCATGGAGGAAAATTTGATAAATACAGAACAGTACAAAACATCCTAACTTATCGATGTAGCGATGGAAATCTCAGATGCCACCCTCGACAGAGAAAAAAGTGATGAAGAGGAATTGGTTGCTGCCCTAAAAGAGTTAGAACATCTGCGCCATTTGGAAAATTATTACCAGGATACCACTCAAGGCATGGTGCTCCCGGGGAACGAATTCCAAGAGACCTATAATAAATTTTCAAACGAGTGACATTTGTTCACTACAAGAATAGCCGAGTACTAGGAAGATACCCTTATGGAACTAGAAACATGTAAATATATGGAGAGGTGGTAAGAGAAAGTGCACCAAGCCATGGAAAGGATCAACTACATCATCGTCATTTAACAGTGTCGAGACATCGAAGAGCATGGAATTCGGGTACTCAAAGATAGTAGCATCAACCACATAAAGAAATTGGCCAAATACTAGGTGAGAATGGCCCAAGAGCCTCATCGGGAGATCTAAGAAAAGTGGGTTGAGTGTGAAAAGAATTGGAGCAAGTTCAACCGAGCGATGAGAGACATCGGCCTTACAGAATTCAACACACCTGATGACTTTTTCGACTTGCGCGACATCCCCAAATTACATACTGAGAAAGACTCATCATGGGCTGCAGAGATAAAAAAGGTGGCAAAAATGGCGTCAGGAAAAGTGCAGCAATTCACAAAGCACCCGATCAAGGCTCGGACAGTGCTACAACAGTTAAGTGCCAAAATAGTCATATATCGGTCACATGTAGTAGAGATCAAGGAGATCCTTTCATCCCAAATGGATCAACACAGGTTTCCGTACGCTAACACATGTGAGGATCCTTTTATCTAGTGGTCAGAGTACGAGAAGAGTCATCCGCTCAAATGAAACCATTAGATGACTTTTGAAGACTGAAAGAAGAAAGTGTCATGCAACTAGTTTTTTTTTACCTGGCTGCACTTTAAATGTTATTTTTAGTTATATTTATTTTATAAATAAGAGCATCGACCGATTAGTTAGAGGTTGATGGTTTTTGCAAAGACCCCTCATTTTTGGTTTTGTAAAGAACTATTTCGGAGATTCCTTTAATTGAGAAGTCCTTTTGGGACCAGAGACAAGTTTATGTTTTCTTTATCAAAAGCATGTATAACTGGATGTGGAGAAGAATTATTTCTTATTTCGTCTCATGAATGGATGCCATAATGAGTAAGAGATATTAAATCTGTTGATAAGTTATCTAATGCAATGTTTTATAGTTATTTTCTTTAAACATGAAGATAAGTCGTTATGTTATTATGTGATTGATGATTAGACTTAAGTGAATTATTTTTCTTTCCATCGTTTATCTCATGCATGTTTTCTTTTGATAAATTGTATCTCAATCATTAATTGGAATACCAACATGGTTAATGTATTAGTACTAGGCCTGTGGTAGAGAATAATTGTCTGCATGCTAGAGTGAAAGGGTTATCCCAAGCTCAGACTCTTCTCTAGTAGTTAATCTTATTCCCATTTTGTTGCCTGGTTGGTTTATACCGGACCTATATTATATCAGTCCCACCTAAGAGAAAATACAAAAAGAGAATGTCTGAACCGAAGGATAAATCCTTCACAAGAAAACATAAATCCCATCGATTATTTTGGCCGGATCGCAAGATCTGGAGAACCATTCCACAATTAAACATTGTAGAGTCTAATTGGGCCTCGGTGGCAGGTTTAGTTCCTGCTGTTTAGTCAAAGGGATTTAGGACCCCTCAACAGAAGCCAATTTTTCTCTTTAAACATGAGGAACTGATGGATTCCAAAAATAAAGTCCTCGAGAAAAGTGAAATCGATCGAAAAGGTAGAAGAAAAAAGAGAAAGAGAAAATTTATGTATGTCAAAGCGTAGGCTTTCAGAAGAGGTTAATCCAATTTATAGAGTAATAGATGTTGTTGTTATTTATCCTCCATCACCACAAGAAAAGCACATGATTTAAGTAGAGACCAAGCCATCTAGTGTCTCATCAAGACAGCTTGTTGTGGATGACTAGATGATGGAGGATTTGCTTGGAGATAGTTATATAATGGATAAAATTAGAGAGGAAATTGGTGTACAACATTGTGGTGAAGAATTTCATGTGGTGAAACCTCTTGTTGGACAATCAAACATTCTAGAAAAAAGTCATTTACATGTCCACTCTCCTCCTAGATTTGATCTACTAGTGATTGAAGGGGAAAGAACTACAACATTGTTAACTCCATAGCAAGGAGGTCATGAGTGTCAGAATAAGGGTTGATCATCCCTACCTAGATTGAGCATTGTGTGACGAAGAACTCCTAAACACATTTAGGTCAATGAAAGTGGTCTAGCATTACTTGAATGTAAGTTACCTAACTGTACTATTCGTTATCATTCTTATAAAATCATTAAAGAATATTTTGAACCAAAATCAGATGTTACAAAATGTCAATTATGTTTTTCTTTGTTAGAAGAATTTTAGGCATTAAAAAAGTTAAAAGTTTAGAAAAAAGTAATCATATTGTTAGAAACCTTGTAGATGATTTTCAAAGAATTGGTAAGAAATTTTGTTTTAAAGACCGCAATGAATCCCGATGTGTCTTGTAACAATCAATTGTTAGAAAGATCACAAAAATATTTTTTTCTACAACAAACCTCACACCTCATGAAATGAAATGTAAAAACCATTAGAAAGTATTATCATAGATGAGATATCCTTGACAGAGGTGGCCCAACAGATTTGTGGGCATTCACTAGTAGGCTACCTCATTCTAACATGAATTTAATTGGAGTAGTTAAGGGACAAGTATATGATTTCTAACATGAGAACACTAGGCCTTCTTCCAAACAAAAGGATGTACTAAAATTGAGAAGGTGATCTAGGGATTGTGAACCCCATATTAAATACTTTCTTGAAATTACACAGACATAATTGTATGAGAGATTCGGGACAATACATAGTGCACTTAACTTGGGCCAAAGATCTTTCCATAAATGCAATCCTTGGTATGTTCGAATAAACACAATTCATAACACATGTTGTTGTAGATAACACATTGAATACATTTATTATTATGAAACACACACCCACACACACACACACACACACACATATATATAGATATCATTTTTTTCATAACACTGTTTTGCAGGAATGGTCAGTTGTATTATTGTCGTCGTCATCTAGAGACTTTTTTCACAACATCTTGCATAAAAGACTAGAGGGTTGTACATTTTATCAAAAAGATTTATTAGATGGGACATGCCCCAGGTGTAGTGGAATGAAGGATTTTGTCGAAAAGTCACAACATTATGTTCAACATGTCCACGTGGCTCGATGGAAGGACAAGCATTTTATAATATGCAGAGATACATTTCTCATTGGTATTGTGTTATCAGTGGTTGATTTTGCAAAGAACTACACCCTTCAACTGCAAAATGAGATTCAAAGCCAATATTATCACTCAGATCGGGTCATCATAATGGTCCATATAACATATAGGCATGGGCCTGAGAGTAGCAAATAAAACAGAGTTATATTGAATGAGTGCCACTTCTACATAAGTGATGATCGATGCCATGAATTAGCCTACATACAACATTGCTTTCATTTTTTTTATAATCACCTTAAGGAGAAGAACACACAAATGGATAAACATTGGATTTGGTCAGATGGTTGCATAGGCCAGTTAAAACATTCTTGTGTATTTCAATGGTTATGTATGTTGAACAAAAACTTAAAGTACCACACATTTGGAACTATTTTGAGTTCAGGCACGAGAAATGGGAGCATGATGGATCAAGTGTATGCACAAAAAGAGAATTACACATGAAATAAATGAAGTTCACAACTAATTCCCTCATTCAAGATGCAAAATCCATTGTTGAATGGTGTTCTTCAGTAATGGGAGAGGGAACATGAACCTCTAAAGACCAATATGAACCTGTAAAGACCAATCACACATAAAAGGGAATGTACATAGATATTTTTGGGAGGTGGTCGATGTATATTGATCATAGAGATATGAATGCAAAACAATCCAGGGCAGTCATGGATTCCATTCAGTTAGAACATCAGACAATGCAATAGTTGAAATATGGATGGCAAAACTCTCTTGCTTCTATGGTCCATATAGTATTAATGAATGGGATGATTTTGAATCGAAAGAATGGTCTGATAGATGGGATTGTGTATCAATTCCAATTGGTCAACGTATAAATATGGAATTATCCCAGTTGGAGGAGGACCAATCAAGTATTTTAGCTGATTATGATCATGTATAAGATCTCGTACTTCTAGGTTCATTGAAACCTTCTATTAAATTTTGAATAAATAACATCAATGTTTTATGCTTTGGTCATTTAGTGGACTCACATGTTGGCACTTCATTTTTTGTAGGGAACATATGCAAAATGTTTTCCCTGAGAGATAACGAATGGGGCATAGATTATTGATTGGCAGGTCGCTTAGAGGGAAAGAAAACCCTCATGCGATCAATAATAGACTCTAAAGGCATTGAATTTATGATTGGGTTGATGGTTATTAAAGGAGAATATCTGAAACAGGATGCAAGAACACAGAATAAAGGTGGTTATGCATTTTAAGATTATAAACCAGGTCAAGTCGTATTCCACTCTATGAACTTGGTTGTTGGTACAAACCTCCAACTACAAACAATGCCAAGTAAGAAATCATCAAAGTTATTCTACTTCTTGCCTTACTCTAAGAAAGAGAAGTTAATGGAGACTGTCAATATTAGAAGTGATCCCGATGGTCTACTTGAATGACTATAGGTATGTAAAAGGAATAATTGAACAAATATTTCAGATTTACGAATTATAGAAATTTTGGCTTCATTTTATGGTTGTTATGGTATTCTTGTCTTGCTTATTTGAAATTCCATGCCTTTCCATGCCACGCCATGCCATGTCCTTCCTTAACATGTCTTTCCATGCCACACCATGCCATGTCTTGATTTTCCATGCCTTTCCATTCCTTGCCTTTATATGCTAAGTCATGCCCTGCCTTGCCATGCCTTGCCTTGCCATGCCTTGCCTTCTGACACCATGACTTTCCTTCCCTTCACTTTCCATGCCATGCCTTTCCTTCATTTTCCTTGCCATGCCATGTCATGCCATGCCTTTTCTTTCCTTTCCTTTCATGTCCTTTCCTTTCCATTCCATGCCTTTCCTTGCCTTCACATGTTATGTCGTGCATTGTCTTTCCTTGCATTTCCTTGCCTTACCTTTCCATTTCTTCCCTTGACATGACTTTCCTTTCCATGCCATGCCTTGCCTTACCATTCCTTGCCTTTCCATGCCATGAATTACCTTTACTTCACTTTCCATGCCATGACTTTCCTTCACTTTCCTTCGCATGCCATGCCATGCCATGCCTTTCCTTGCCTTCCCATGAAAACCAAAGACAACTAGACTCTTAACTAAGAACCGACTCTTAACACGCCTACAACTGACTCTCACAACTGAATCTCTCACAACTAAAGCTTATAACTGGTGCTTACTGCTGGTGCTTTCTCCATTATTTCCAAGTATAGGACCCTAAGACCTGACCAAACCACAGTTTCTAGGGATCGGTCACCTGTACCATAAACCCCACCCCGGGCTCTCGGTCTTGTTGGTTGGATTGCATTAAAGGATGCTTTTCCCTCCCTCCATTGGATGTTAGAATTCATCTTCTATGTTTTTCCTTACCTTATGCTCAGGAAGGCAAGGGACCTTACCTGATGAAGAAACATTTTAGTGTTGTTGTGAAGAGTGGCTAGTGCCTATTTGGAAATTTCCTTTTTGTTTTAACGAAATGTATAATCATTGAATTGTACAAGCACTTCTGGGGTAAGAGGTTAATATAGAAATCTTTATTTCATACTCTTTCTGATATTATTTTTGATCGCAAGGAATAACCAATCTGGTGCATAACATTCAATGTATACATTTTTTTATCACCTTGATATATACATCAGAATATATCCAATGGTGTATACATCGTAGTATTGAATGCAACAAAACAAGATGATTATTGCTTGCCATTTTTGACAGCTAATATAGATGGCTATGTAATCACTTCCTGGAAATATTATCTGTATTTTAAGGTTATGTCTGGATGTTATTGTATTTCATAAATCCTTTTTGGGAGGCATCTGGGAATGCATGTACAAAATATATTTTTCTTATTTAAAAAGGTTGTGATTTTGTTCCCAATGAAAAAAAAATATCACCTCACCAAACCATGATACTCACAATCACAAATTAACACACCAATCATCAAATGAAATTATCATAAGCAATACTTTACACTTGACCACATAATATTCATTAAAAATAAGCCACAAAATAGTCATAGGAACAGTGTAATTATTAAATTTTATAAATATCTGGAATACTTACGTAAGCATAATCTTACTTCAAAGCACAAACATCCATTATAGAAAACAATGGATATCATCCTCTCAATCATAAGCATCACGAAAAACATCATTTAAAGAAAACAATCTATCGTACTCTCCAACATAGGGATCTATTTTGATTATAACCCGGTTTGGGTGTCAAACAACAAAGCAAAAGAGTATATGTTGGAACTCTCACGAACAATCTCAAACTGGTGTTGCATACTTGAGAAACATGATCACAAACATCATGAAAAACACCATGTTTGTCAATTCAAATATACATATATATTTAAAGAAAACCAATGTCAATAAAATATTATAGTTGTGTAGTCAAGTAGACTTAAAAGTTAAGAACATTAGTTTTCTCCTTGTTGGTCAAGGGAGTAGAGCATGTAGATGTGAGAAAACTATTGTTGGTTGATATTTATGAGACTTATGAGACTAAAATATTTATGTATATAGCTTTAGACAACATGACAATTAGTATATAGGAAGACCCGAAATAATGATCGACTGACCTGAATATGATGGAAAATGTAGGCACTCCAAGTTCGAATGACAATTTCATGAGAGAAGAAGATGTAGAAATATTATAAGGAGGTCACCTTAATTTCACTCCATTAGCATTTAAAGTGAGTCATTTCCTCAAAGGCTTATGGATTTGTGTGAAAATAGATTACAATTAACACAAAAGCGTCAACTTATTCTCCATACGGGCAATAAAACTCAAAAATTAGACAACATAACTCATAAAGCAGAATAAAAACAAAAAATGATTCAAAACCACAAATGGAATAAGAGAATCATTGATATATTACTTTTGTTATACTAAAATACAAAGAGAGGCTATATTTTCTTGATATGATATATTTTTTCTTAAGTAAGCTTAACTAGTATGCTAACATATTTAATCTAACACCTTTCTTTAAGTGAAACTTAGGAAAGTATAAAAATGAAAAAAAATAAAAAATGGGTCCTGGCTACAAGATCATAATAGGTACCCATGTGCAAAACGCTCAAATCACTAGACAAAAAATAGGAAGAAGGACATAGACTACCCCCACTCTAAGTTCAACTTCCTTCACCCCAAGCAAGGTGTTAGTGAAGATGTCAGCAACCTACAACTCAATGCCACAATAGTGTAAATCAATAAGCTTATCATGAATCAATTGTATGATATAATGCATGTGAACTTCTATGTGTTTGGTGCATTCATGCTCTATTGTCTCCTTGGAAATATGGATAACGCTTTGATTATCACACCAAATTAGAGTAGGTTGCTCCTATTGAAAACTGATCTTAAAAAAATATATCGAATCCAAATAGACTCAGTGGAAGAATTAACAACACCTCGATACTCTGCCTCCATAGAAGAAAGAGCTATGGAATCTTGCTTCTTGCTAGACCAAGAAACATGACTAGAGCCAAGATGGAAGAAATAGCTGGAGGTGAACTTTTGATCATCAAGATCACCAACCCAATCAGAGTCAGTATAACCAACTAAATTTGTATGACCATCAGAGGAATAATGAATTTCATATATGTGTGTCCCTCTAATATAAAAAAAATTTATTTTTGCATCTTTTCAATAAACCTCATGTGGTTTCTGCATGAAATGAGAAACCAAACCAACTACATAAGCGATATCAGGATGACTGTAAGTAAACTACAAGAGGATACCAACAAGTTGTCGATACAATGTTTCATCAACTAAAGGAGTGGAACACTTGGATGACAACTTTACCCCTGACAAAAATGGCATGGGTGAAGATTTGCAATCCAACATGTGAAATATGTTCAAGAGATCCAAGGGATACTTAGGCTGAGAGATACTTATCCCAGATGCAGAATGAGTGATATGTAATCCAAGGAAGTATTGAAGAGTCTGTAAGTCTGTCATAACAAATTGTTGATGAAGAATAGAGTTCACATGATTGATCAAGGTGGATGAACTCCCAGTGAGAATGAGATCATCCACATAAATAAAAACGAGGAGAAGGGCATCATT
Organism: Picea glauca; assembly: GCA_000966675.3. Classification (NCBI taxonomy): domain Eukaryota; kingdom Viridiplantae; phylum Streptophyta; class Pinopsida; order Pinales; family Pinaceae; genus Picea; species Picea glauca. The sequence continues at coordinate 110,755 of JZKD02S0665125.1, read as the reverse complement.
TTTCAGCAATATATAGACATTTGAATCACAATGGTAATGAGAAAATCCTTGAGAGATAAGAAAGGAATCAATCTTCTCATACCAATCCCTAGGAGCTTGTTTGATACCATACATGGATTTTTTAAGTTTGTACACAAGTGAAGAGTCCTCAATAAAACCAGGTGGATGCTCCATATATATTTCTTCTTGTATATCTCCATGAAGAAAGGCACCTTTGAGATCCATCCAGTGTACTATCCACTTGTATGATACAACTAGAGAGAGAACAAGGTGAATATAATTCATTTTATCCATGCATGCAAAGGTTTTAGAATAGTCAATGCCCTCAACTTGAGAAAAACCTTTAGCAACCAATTAAGCTTTATACTTGTCTATAGTACCATCTTGTGCATACTTGGTTTGATATACCCACTTGCACTAAACCAATTTTCTACCTTTTGGAAGAGGGACCAAATCCCAAGTGCAATTTTTTAACAAGGAATTATACTCATCTTTCATGGTTGTATCCCACTCTACAATACGATTGGCCTCATTAAAAGCCTTTGGATATGAAGCACTAGCCATGAAAACTCGAGGAGTCCTTTGAAGAGAGGACCTAGTTCTTCTTTGACCCCAATTAGGAATTGATGGAATAAATTCTTTACTTTTTTATTCAATAACACAATCATTATCTAGTGAAGTCAATTCAAAAGAAGGAAAATCATACAAAGATACAAAATGCTGAGGGGAATGTTCATCAAATCGAAGACTCCTACTGATGATCAACTCATGTGTTTTAGGATCAAGTAATTTATATCCTTTAACATCATTAAAGGATTACTTTGAATGTCCATTGACTTACATTTTTCTTTGGGAATGTGGGCCCCAAGTATTACACCCAAAGACATTGAGATGGCTTACATAAGGTTTCAGTCCACTCCAATATTCTTCTAGGGTCACCCCTTGGAAAAATTTGTAAGGTCTGCAATTTTGAACATAGTTGGAACAATTTATGGCTTCATCCAAAAACTATGGCATAAGACCTTTAGAATGGATCATGCAACTTTTCATCTCCTTCAAGGTTCGATTTTTTCTTTCAATGACACCATTTTGTTGTGGACAATATGACACACAATGTTGTAGTTGAATTTCTTTAGTGGCACAATACTCTTCAAATATGTGGTTGACATGTTCACGACCATTATCAGTCTATAAGCATTTGATAGAATTCCCAGATCACTTTTCAACTAAATCTTTGAACATAAGAAAATTGTAAAAAGCCTCACTTTTGTTCTTTAAAAAGTATACCCAAGTGCGTCTAGAGTAGTCATCAATGAATCTAAGCAAATAACGGGCTCCTTGAAAAGACAAGGTAGGAAAAGGTCCTGCAATGTCAATGTGAACAAGTTGAAGAGATTATGAAGCTCACCAAGATTTTCCTTTAATATCAAATGTATCCTGAGGATGTTTTCCAAGAACACACTTAGTGAAAATACCATCAACAATGGAGATAGGTGGAATATCAGTGACCATATTTTGCTTACTTAGTTGTTGAAGATAGCTATAGTTTACATGACCAAATCACTCATGCCATAATTTACTCAACTCATTTGAGTGATAAAATAATACACACAACAAGGAAAAGACCTTTTATCAAAGGTTATAGTGGAGGTTTCTAGTGTTACAAAATTGACAAAAAATGTCAAAAAAACCTTCGCTGCAACATTTTTTTATTGATAGTGGGTGTTTTTGCAGATACTATAATAGAGTTTGATTATAACTAAAAATATTTGGGCAGCTAGAGGTGTTAACGGATGTTTACAAATCGATGTGTTTGTATAAGGAAAAAGCATCGACGCATACATACACCTATAGCACCAGTGTTGTACACTTAACTTCAAGCACCAGGGCAATAAAATATGAAATCACTGGGGAAGTAAAATATTTAAGCACGAGGGTGTTTGTCTTATAAGCACCGGGGCTTTAACATAAAAACACACTGGGAGAGTTAAAAATAATTAAGCACTAGGGCTTTCTGCATAGAACGGACCGGTGCATTATTAATAAGAATGCACTGATGTTGTATAAAATAATATGCACCCATGCATTACAGGGAAAAACGCCCTAGTGCATTAAATATCGAAAGAACCGGTGATTTGTAGTAACAAACAAGCCTCAATGTTTATCAATAACACAATAGTGGCGGTGCATATCAATAACACATATGCATCGGTGCTTCATATAAGATTAATGCACCAATGATCAAATTTTTAGTATAATTTTGTGGTATTAAATTAATATTGAAACTAGTGCTAATTGATTACATAAAAGAACCGGTCTGAATTTCATATGAAACGCACTAGTGAGTTTTAATATTAAACGCATCGATGAGATTAATAATTAAAATACACCAAGAAACATATGTGATAGTGCAATTATTGTTATTTTTTAATTCCATTATTTATCAAAAAAATTACATATATCTTATATCTTGATTAGAGAATTTAGATATGATGCTTGGATTAATTTGTTATATTAGATTTTGCATCTCTTCATTATAATATTTAGTCATCCATATATTTAATCAAGGGTGTAACATTTCATAGCGACATTGGACAACGCAATAGAATAAATTAAAACATATTTTATTACATGAATAAGAGGGTCTTTGTTATACAAAATGGGACACGTATCAGTAATACCTTGTCTTTCAATTGGGACACTATGTCTATTACATCAAACACAAATGTCTGCTTTTCACAGACAATTATTTCAAAAAAATACAATTGCACCTTGCATTAATATCCAAATATATTGGTCATCATTCTTCACTGGAACTGTTTTTAGTGCTTGAGCTACTTCCATGCCTTGGGTTATTTTGTTGAATGTTTGGCTAATTGCCTCAATTGTTTTTTTCTTCTTGAAGTTCCATTTACAAACATAGAAATAAATTGTAATGAGTCTAGCTACACTGGTGAGAATAATGAAAATTGAAATAAATAATATACATGAATGTAAATTGAAAAGTGACGTACCTCCAAAGAAAGAAGTGACTCATGAATCATACACATATGTTCAAAATCAAATCTCATTCCTTGTTTCAACACTTCTTTTGTTTTCTCAGCTCCATACTTTGTTTCCTCCCAATTTTATACCCCATAATAAATCATAGATTTATTATAAAGTATTATTTTTGTTTCATTAATTATAAAATGATAGAAGTAAAACAACAATGATTGTACTTACAAATTCTACAACCAATTTTTGATATGCCAACATTGTGATATCCCCAAAAAAATAAAATATTTTGAAATTTAAATTTGCTGGAAATTTATTTCCATTTTTAGTAAACTCGAATTTGGAAAATTTTTGCCATTTATGGCAATTCTGAATTTCGAATTTGATATTTGTAATTAATTATTATGATTGTTGAGAAGAGTTTTGATTGGGACTCAACTAACTATTTGACTATGGCACTTGTATAAAAACAAAAGATTTATATTAATTGCAGGAGGACAAATGGAACAGCCATGTTAAAATCACCTGACCATGACTCCATGAGTGGGGAACAAGTTGGAACTACCTCGAGGCTGATTATTACAAGTGGCAAATCAGAGATTTGGCCATTGACAGCCCCTGAAAATCAAGGATTTAGAAAGCTGTGAAACCCCCCC
>JZKD02S0665125.1:93980-107068 GCA_000966675.3 Picea glauca | reverse complement strand
CCTGGGCAAAATGGATATATAGCATATGTGAGGAGGCAGGACATTGCCAAGTATGTTGGGGAAAAGATTTTTGAGTTCTCTTGTTGTTACGAACACTACGGATTGAGTATGAGACAAGAGGAGTCTGCTGAAACAGAATTTCCTTGTTGTTATGAGCACTGTTGAGTAAGTGTGAGGCAAGAGGATAACTACTGGAATTGAAGGACACTGCGGAGGAGGAGTTTACAAGTTCGCCCTCATGGATTCATGATCAGACTAGGGGGTGAATCGGGCAAATGATTTTTGGCTTCCCTATTCTATGGTTGGGATGAACATGGTTGTTCCCTTTGTCTTCCCACAAAACTAGTTCAGATATGTTGCTCTACTCCTTCTCTGTCTAAATGACTTAATATAAGGTACAATGTAGGTGTTAAATCTGAACTGAAATAATTCCATTTTCTATTTGAATGATCATATACACGATGCAGTGTATTCGTTAAACCTGAATTGAAATTATGTTCCATCTCTTTGAATTATTTAGGCACAGTTGTAATGCATCTATTTAATTTGGTATGGATACAATAACATGGGCGAAATATATTCAATGTATGAAGTATAAAGGGTAAAACTAATAGAATGCCTTACGAATCTAACAATGTTTTACGTTTGAATTAATCTTGGAGGAATACCGAATTTCAGTCTTTTAATTGTTAGGATAATCGGAAGTAAATTATATGGTTAAATTCTAGAAGAGTCCCTTCATAAACTAGGAGTATTACCATGGAGGTAGCTATAGGGTAATTACCAGTATTTTTGAAACTCCAGTATATAGAATTTACCTTTTGTAAATAGAATTGAACCTAAGAACTTTACAGAGGGTATTTATACTTCGGTGAGAAAATCATGTACCAAGTTGTGAGAATGACCGGGGTTTCGAGGTTTACGAACATCTTACACATCAACAAAATAAAACAAGAAATGTCGAATTTGCGAAATGAGAAAAGGTTGTGGCCCAGCACTTTGGGATTTTTGGTATTTCGAGGGTTTCAGGATTTGCGATTTCGGGGTTTAGAAAAGCAAAGGAACTCTGTGTATATGTAGCAAGCAATTCCTGAAAGCCGAAGTGTTAACTTTCTATCTTATCTTCTTTAAAGTATGCTAAGTCTTTGTTTTGAATGACCCCTTCTAAATTTGGCAACTATAATACTCCGTAAGCACAAGAGTTTGAAAATGCTTAATCAGGACCTGTACCAAAAAATTAGCCTAGAATTTTGTTTAATGGTTTAAACCTTAGAGAAAAAAATAGTGTGAAAGGCTGAAGGCAATCGAGTTTGGGAAATTACAAACGTCGAACACAAAAGACAAAAGACCACGCTATTTTCCGAATCACGAAATGCGAAGAGACTGAGGACCCAGCATTTCGGGATTTCGGGGTTCGGGATTTCGGGGTTTACAAACCCCTGATGCATAAACAAAATGAAACAAGAAGTGTCAAATTACGAAATGCGAAAGGACTGCGGGCCCCGTACTTCAGAGTTTCAGAGTTCGGGATTTCGGGGTTTCACTATTCAGGATTTCGCGATTTCGGCGGAAACTTTTCTAGGCCCTTCGAACCCTAAGTCCCAAAATGTCAAAAATGGGTTTAACGAGTCTTGACCTTTTCAAATTTTGGGGTTTAACAATTCAGGATTTCGCGACTCCAAATACAACGTTTCTAGGCCTTCAAACTCTCAAGACCCGAAATGTCGAAAAAGGGTGTAACGGGTTTTTGGCCCTTTCGCATGAGATCAATGGTCCCAATTCTTTCGGGATTTCGCAAATCGGGAGTTCACAATGCAGCGACTCTAAAACCCCTTGTTGCTCCAAACCCCGAACTCCGAATTAGCGAAGTTAGAAGTGCGAGATCAACGGCTCCTGTTGCTTCTCATCCAACAGTCACTACCCCTCCTGAGTTGAACGCTAAAATACGATCAGTCTTAACCTTCCCACAGATCTACAAGATCCAACAGTTCATGGTATTTCAGTAATTCCCCATGAAGAAATCTCACCGTTCGCTTACTCCACTCAAGGATCTCTGCCCAAAATGACCTAGCACTCTCTACCTGAACTTGACCTCTGTGAGACGATTTCAATCTCCGCCTCCCTTTGAATACTTCAAAGGTGTTATCCCTTGTGAGCTTTATCTCTCTAAACATCAAAGGTTCCTTCGACCTGAGTTTAGACTTTGCCTATATACAAAGAAGTATGTTGGAGTAGTTTGAGAGTCAAGGGAAGTGATAGAATTATGGAAAGTATTTACCCACATAAGTCTTTCGATTCAAAGTAATATAGACTGGTGTAAAAATGACATTATGGACAGAAATAAATTTTACCTTCTCTTAATTTCTAAGCTTAAACGAAATGGAATTATGTCATAGGAAAAAAAAAATTATGGTAAATTTGAGGTTCATTACATATGGTATTGGAGCCAAAGTTACAACACTGGGCCTGAACAAGGCCACATTAATTGCTAATAAATATGGTGGTTACAAACAGAAATCCTTTTTGTTTTGTGTTGATTATGGCAGCTCAAGAAGGTGCAGAAATCAAGATGGAAGGGAATCTGCAGCAAGGACCTCCTGGAGATCCTAGACAGAACAGTGATGGAAGCTCACCCATGGAGGTGTTAGAAACAATGAGGAATCTTGTTGTTGAACTACAGGTTTTCAAGGCCGACAATGAAAAATTGAAGAAAGCACAGCAAGAACAGCAAGAGATAAATGAAGTCCTACTGCGTAGTATAGTAATCAATAAAAGCCCAAAAGATGATAACCATGATGAGGAGGTCAGCAAAAGGGCCTCCAAGAATTCTGATGTGGAAACAGAAAAAGGAGACAGCTCATCTGAAGGAACACCTTCAGCTATGGACAAAACTATACCAGACAAAAAAAGAAAACAAGTAGACCACCTTCAAGGAGAATTTAAAAAGATTAAACTAGCTACCTTTGATGGAGAATCTAAGACAGGAGAAGAAGTTGAGGCATGGTTGTTGGACATCAAAAAATACTTCCAGATCTACAACCATTCTAGCAACATGAAGGTCAGAATGGCCATCTACAATCTGAAGGGGAAGGCCAGCATTTGGTGGCAGGACCTAAAGTTGGCCAAGGGCCTAAAGGAGAAATAGTTGGAATGGTCCGACTTTAAGAAGTATTTCAAGAAACAATACCTTTTTGAAAGCTATTATGAAAGGAAGATGAAAGAATTTTACGAGTTATGACTCGGACAGATGACAATGGAGGACCTTATAAATAAATTTCTAGAGCTACTAAGGTTCGTACCGTACATCCAGGAGGATAAGGTAAAAATCCAACGATTCTTAAGTTGTTTACCACAGGCCTACCGGGACAGAATTGAGTTTGACCACCCCAAATCCTTGAGTGAGGTATTCAGGAAAGCATGAATGTGCTATGACCAGTATAAATAGTGGGTAGAGTTTCCCAAGACCTGGAAGGATAAGAAGCAAGATCGAATGAACCAGCGGAAGAAGGGATACCAGCCAGCTCCTTATCGGGATGCAGCAAAAAGTTTCCCAAGGAAGGATTTTCACTCCAATTAGTCGAATACGCAAGGTAGCGGTAAACCAATAAACCTAGGAACAAAGAAGTTTGGGGACAACTCCTGTGAGTTATTAAGTTTTGGGAATGCGAAGAGCCTCATCTAAGGAGGAACTGTCCACGTTTAATTTCGACAAACAGAACTGTTGTTCACAATTTGCAAGAAGCCTCGACAGTGGGAGACATGGGCAGAAGCCTACATCGGATAAATGCAGCCATATATATATATATATATATTATGGGGAAGTAAATAAGGTTGTGATAGCCTCTGCCCCCTCCTCCCATAGGGAGGCCAGTGGCTTAAAAGTGATATAGTTGTAGTTTCATTCTTCCGGTTGAGCGCGATCAACCAGATGGTGCCTAAGCTTACTACCCTTAGATGGGTTCACTGGAGGATCCATTACAATTCTACTATCGAGCATGAACTAACCTTAGATTGACTTGGTACTGTATGCACTTCTACCTACCGGAACAATAGTAATAGTGGTACCCAGGAGATGTATTAAGTTAAGTAAGTGTTCTGGACACTGGTGAATGCTATGTTGTATGAAGCCCGTACACTGATGCTCTCTCTACTCTATGTGACCCTTCCATCTATCCGATGCAGTAAGTCTAATTAAGGCAGGCAGTATCTAGGAACGTCAAATCTCTCAATCAGGCGAGGGGAGCCCACCCAAGATCACAGGTGAAGCGAACCTCTTTATTATGAAGTCTAGCATAAGCAAAGTAAGCATAAAAGGGAAGGCATTGCCTCTTTGCCGAAAGCATTTATTAAGGACAGAATGCAAAAACTAGCTCTTTTAGGAAGGATGGTAAATGAACTGGTCATCCAGGCTATTCAATTGATTAGCCCAGCCAAATCTCCCCTTGGTGGTAGAAATTGAAGGTAAAATCAATGACACTCGAATTTTTGTTTTAATTGACCCTGGAGCTACGTTAAGTTATATTACCCCTGATATAGTAGAGTCAAATAAACTTAACATACTGAAGCACAAAAAATCATGGCTTGTGCAACTAACGACAGGTACTAAAAGGAAAGTAGTTGACTTTATTTCTGATTTTGATTTCAGTTTACATGGTCAAAATATAAGGACTAATCTGAACATCCTACCACTAGGATCTTATGATATAATTATCAGGATGGATTGGTTGGAACAACACAAAGTAGTATTAGACTGTTAGACAAAGATACTTAGCTATAAAGATGATATTGGTACTGTTAGGACAGCCCAAGGCATACCAAAACCTATATCAGTCAGACAAGTTTTAGTGATGCAACTCAAGAAATGTATTAGAAACAAATGTCAAGTTTACGCCATCCAAGTGACAAATCTATTAGAAAAAGAATATAAGCCCAAGTTAAAAGACTTTGTTGTCCTACGTGAATTCAAAGACATGTTTGTGTATGAGATACAAAAATTACCTCCTATAAGGGAAATAGATTTTTCCATAGACTTACTACCCATATCAGCCCCTATCTCAAAAGCACCCTACCGCATGAGTCTACCAGAACTGACAGAATTAAAAATACAATTACAGGAATTGTTGGACAAATAGTATATCGGACCGAGTGTCTCGCCATGGGGAGCAGGAGTCCTCTTTGTGAAAAATAAATATGGTACTCTAAGACTATGTATCGATTATAGACAACTGAACAAAATGACTATTAAGAACAAATACCCCTTACCAAGGATAAATGATATGTTCGATCAAGTTGGTGGGGCCAAGATCTTTTCAAAATTGGATTTATGATCTGGTTATCATCAAGTTAGGATAAAAGACGAGGACATAAACAAAACAACTTTTCAGACAAGATATGGACACTATGAATTCGTATTCATACCTTTTGGACTCACTAACTCACCAGCCATGTTTATATGCCTGATGAACAGTATTTTCAGTCAGTACTTAGACAAGTTCGTAGTAGTATTTATCGACGATATTCTGGTCTATTCAAAGACAGAAAAAGAACATGATGAACATTTAAGGATAGGTCTGCAAACGTTGAGGAAACACAAACTATGCGCCAAATTTGACAAGTGTGACTTTTATCAAAAAGAGATACAATATTTAGGACATGTCATTTCCTCGGAAGGTATTGTCATAGACCTGGAAAAGACAAAAGCCATTATCGAATGGACATTACCTAAGGATGTAGCAGATATCCGGTCATTCATGGGAATCACCGGATATTACCGTAGGTTTATAGAAGCATTTTCCAAGATATTATACCCTATCACAGCATTACAAAAGAAAGGAACCAAGTTTAACTAGTCGCAAAAGTGTCAAGACAGTTTTAACAAGCTGAAGGAATTATTGACATCGACGCCCATTTTGAAGGTAGTAGACCTGGATAAAGACTTCACAGTATGTGTTGATGCAAGTAAAGAGGGACTAGGTGGTGTTCTAACTCAAGAAGGGCACGTGATTTGTTATGAGTCCTGTAAATTAAAAGAACACGAGCGAAATTATGTCACTCATGACTTAGAATTGGCAACAGTAATACATGCCTTAAAAATGTGGCAACACTATATAATGGGAAGGAAATTTCTACTATTGACGGATAATAGCGGTGTGAAATATTTGTTTAGTCAATCAAAGCTCAATGCACGGCAAGCCAGATGGTTAGCCTTCTTGAGCGAATTCGACTTTGATGTCAGACATATCAAGGGCAAAGAAAATAAAATAGCAGACTCTTTAAGCAAAAGAGTCCATGGGTTATTTGAGGTAAATGTCAGCAGGGAAAAAAGTGATCTGGAACAAAAGATAAGGACGGTCGGTATCAGTGATAGAAATTACACTAAGATGATGGCAGAATTACAAAAAAATACTGCAAACTCAGATAAACCAGATCCAAGTATCAACAAGAAGGGATTATTACGATTTAAAAACAAACTGTACATACCAAATTCAGCAGAGTTAAAATTAATTGTTTTAGACGAAGTGCATAAGAAACCATATTCTGGCCACCCAGGTTACCAGAAAACAATAACATCACTCAGAAATCTATTTTACTGGCCTAATATGAAGGGAAAAATAGCAGAGTACTTGGCTAGGTGCCAAGATTGTCAGCAAGTTAAGGCCGAACACCAGCATCCAGCCGGCCTATTACATCCATTTCCAGTACCAGAATGGAAATGGGAGACCATATCGCTAGACTTTACAACAAGTTTGCCTAAAACTCAGAAACAAAATGATTTTTTCATGGTTGTAATCGATAAACTCAGTAAGTATGCACACTTTATTCCTGTAAAGTCTAAAATATTCATGAAAGAAATTTTTAGACTACATGGTATTCCTAAAATGGTGATTTCAGATAGAGACATAAAATTCACATTCGCTTTTTGGAAGAAATTGTTTGTAGGGATAAATACTAATTTGAATTTCAGTACGAGTTATCATCCACAAACGGATGGACAGACCGAAAGGACAAACCAAATCATAGAGGATATGCTCCGCATATATGTAAGAACAAAACCGGACCAGTGGGAAGACTACCTACACTTGGTAGAATTTGCATATAACAATGGGTACCAAACTTCGGCTAAGTTGAGCCCTTTCAAAATACTGTACAGCAGAAAGTGTACAACTCCAATTAGCTGGGATAACCTGGCTTACAGACTCATGATTGGACCATATATGCTCCAATAAATGGAGAAAATGGTAAGGAAGGTACAACAGAACTTGAAAGAAGCACAGGACAAACAAAAGAGCTATGCAGATTAGAAAAGAAGACACTTGGAATTTCAAGTAAGAGACCATGTTTATTTGAAGGTCAAAGCCCGAAAAATCTCGTTGAAGTTAGAGAACTGTGCCAAGATGGCACCCAAGTTTTGTAGGCCCTTCGAGATACTAGCTCGAATTGGACCCGTAGCATATCAACTTGCACTTCCAGCTAATCTAAGAATTCATAATGTATTTCATGTTTCTGTGTTGAAAAAGTATATTCATGACCCTACTCATAGGATTGATTGGGACTTGGTGCAAGTGGAACCAGAGGGCGAGTTCCAGGTGGAACCCCTGCGCATTTTGGATCGGATAGAAATAGCACTTCGGAACAGAGTCGTCGCTAAGGTAAAGGTGCAATGGAAGCACTTTAGTCCTGAGGAGGCCACTTGGGAGTTGGAAGGAGAATTGCAGAAATATCATCCAACCCTGTTCCAAGAAAGGAACGAACACTGAGGAAAATTTTTTACTGAAGGGGGAACGGATGTGATATCCCCCAAAAAATAAAATATTTTGAAATTTAAATTTGCTGGAAATTTATTTCCGTTTTTAGTAAATTCAAATTTGGAAAATTTTTGCCATTTATGGCAATTCTGAATTTTGAATTTGATATTTGTAATTAATTATTATGAATGTTGAGAAGAGTTCTGATTGGGACTCAACTAACTATTTGACTATGACACTTGTATAAAAACAAAAGATTTATATTAATTGCAGGAGGACAAATGGAACAGCCATGCTAAAATCAGATGACCATGACTCCATGAGTGGGGAACAAGTTGAAACTACCTCGGGGCTGATTATTACAAGTGGAAAATCAGAGATTTGGCCATTGGAAACCCCTGAAAATCAGGGATTTAGAAAGCTGTGAAAATCCCCCCCAAGGGAGGGAAAAAGACCTGGGAAAAATGGATATATAGCATATGCGAGGAGGCAGGAGGCTGCCAAGTATGATGGGGAAAATATTTTTGAGTTCTCTTGCTGTTACGAACACTACGGATTGAGTGTGAGACAAGAGGAGTATGTTGAAATGGAATTTCCTTGCTGTTATGAGAACTGTTGAGTAAGTGTAAGGCAAGAGGATAACTATTGGAATTGAAGGACATTGCGGAGGAGGAGTTTCCAAGTTCGCCCTCATGGATTCATGGTCGGGCTAGGGGGTGAATCGGGCAAGTGATTTTTGGCTGCCCTATTCTATGGTTGGGAGGAACATGGTTGTTCCCTTTGTCTTCCCGCAAAACTAGTTCAGATATGTTGTTCTACTCTTTCTCTGTCTAAATGACTTTATATAAGGTGCAATGTAGGTGTTAAATCTGAACTGAAATGATTCCATTTTCTATTTGAATGATCATATATATGATGTAGTGTATTCGTTAAACCTGAATTGAAATTATGTTCCATCTCTTTGAATTATTTAGGAACATTGGTAATGCATTTATTTAATTTGGTATGGATACAATAACCTGAGCGAAATCTATTCAATGTATGAAGTATAAAGGGTAAAACTGATAGAATGCCTTACAAATCTAACAATGTTTTACATTTGAGTTAATTTAGGAGGAATACCGAATTTCGGTCTTTTAATTGTTAGGATAATCGGAAGTAAATTATATGGTTAAATTCTTGAATAGTCCCTTCATAAAGTAGGAGTATTACTACGGAGACAGTTGTAGGGTAATTACCATTATTTTTGAAACTCCAGTATATAGAATTTACCCTTTGTAAATAGAATTGAACCTGAGAACTTTACAGAGGGTATTTATACTTCAGTGAGAAAATCATGTGCCAAGTTGTGAGAATGACTGGGGTTTTAGGGTTTACGAACATCTTACACATCAAAAAAATAAAACAAAAAATGTCGAATTTGCGAAATGAGAAAAGGTTGTGGCCCAACACTTCGGGATTTTTGGGATTTCGGGGGTTTCAGGATTCGGGATTTCAGGGGTTTTGGGATTCGAGATTTCGGGGTTTATAAAAGCAAAGGAAAATCGTGTATATGTAGCAAGCAAATCCCGAAATTCGAAGTGTTAACTTTGTATCTTATCTTCTTTAAAGTATTCTAGGTCTTTGTTTTGAATGACCCCTTTTAAATTTGGCAATTGTAATACTCCGTAAGCACAAGAGTTCAGAAACACTTAATCAGGACTTGTACCGAAAAATTAACCTAGACTTTTGTTTAATGGTTTAAACCTTAGAGAACAAAATGGTGTGAAAGGCTGAAGGCAATCGGGTTTCGGCGATTACAAACGCCGAACACAAAAGACAAAATACCACATTGTTTGTCGAATCGCAAAATGCGAAGATACTAAGGAACCAGCATTTCGGGATTTCGGGGTTCAGAATTTCAAGGTTTACGAACCCCTGATGCATAAACAAAATGAAACAAGAAGTACCGAATTTTGAAATGCGAAAGGATTGTGGGCCCCGCACTTCATAGTTTCAGAGTTTGGGATTTCGGGGTTTCGTGATTCGGGATTTTGCGATTCCGACGACAACCTTTCTAGGCCCTTCGAACCCCGGGACCTAAAATGCCGAAAAGGGGCTTAACGAGTCTTGACCTTTTCACATTTCGGGGTTTCTCGATACGAGATTTCATGACTCCAGATACAACGTTTCTAGGCCTTTGAACTCCCGGGACCTGAAATATCGAAAAAGGGCTTAACGGGTTTTTGGCCCTTTCGCATGAGATCAATGGTCCCGATTATTTTGGGATTTCACAAATCAGGAGTTCGCGATGCAGCGACTCCAAAATCCCTTGCTTCTCCAAACCTCGAACTCCAAATTAGTGAAGTTCGAAGTGCGAGATCAACGTCTCATGTTGCTTCTCATCCAACAGTTGCTACCCCTCTTGAGCTTCTGAACGCTAAAAGACGATCAGTCTTATCCTTCCCACAAATCTACAAGATCCAATGGTCCGCGGGATTTTGGTACTTCCCCACGAAGAAATCTCACCATTCGTTCACTCCACTCAAGGATCTCTGGCCAAAATGACTTAGCATTCTCCACCTGAACTTGACCTCTGTGAGATGATTTCGATCTCCACCTCTCTTTGAATACTTCAAAGGTGCTATCCCTTCTGAGCTTTATCTCTCTAAACATCAAAGGTTCCTTCAACCTGAGTTTAGACTTTGCCTATATACAAAGAAGTATGTTGAAGTAGTTTCAGAGTCAAGGGAAGTGATAGAATTATGGAAAGAATTTACCCACATAATCCTTTTGGTTCAAAGTAATCTAGACTGGTGTAAAAATGACATTATGGACAGAAATAAATTTTACCTTCTCTTAATTTCTAAGATTAAACGAAATGGAATTATGTCATAGAAAAAAAAAACTATGGTAAATTTGAGGTTCATTACAAACATATAATCACAACCCTTAATTAACCCAATGCCCATCAATTTTTTGGATGGCTCTTCTTTTTCTGTTAGCACCTGTTTGAAGACATTCAATGATGGTTGTTGTAAAACAACTTAAAATATACAAAAAAAAGAAAACTTAAGTTGTTATAAGGAAATAACAATTACTCACAAACTTTGTTATCAACCCTTTTCTTCCTTGTCATCCAGTTTCATGTGCATAATGAGTTTCATTTTCATTTATTTTCTCTAAGATAATATTTGAAAATTAATATTTAATGTATAATTAATTATCTGTACCTAATAGAAAAATTGAATGATTACATACATTTGAAGCACATTGTTGTTGAGATAGCTCCTACAACGATGCAATTATGTCCAGTTCTTTGACCATCTCCTTGTACACTTTTTTGGACATTCCCACTGGCATATCGGATATCATCTCATTGGTCCTCTCGGATTTTCATAATTTTGCTGAAAAATAACATGAAAATAAAGTAATTTTATATTGATATATGAAAATTAAATATCAAAAAAATTATATATTAATAAATGAATACTTTGTTATATATATATATATATATATATATATATATATATATATATATATATATATATATATTCTAAAAAAGTGTTTTAAGGAATATTACTTTTTGAATGATTCTTTTTTGTTGTTGTATGTTTTTTCTATTGCAAGTCTGACAGGCCTCATTGACCATTGTTCTAGAAATGTTTTCTATAGTTTAAATATAACCTGGTTCTTGAAATCATAGGATTGATTTCTATATTGTAAGTGGAAAGTACGTCTATACGTTCCTTGCACTATATCTCTTATAGTTCTGTAAAAAAATTTCTCCCTTTGATTAATCTCCAACACCACTCCAGATGAGTTAAGGACCAATTCATCATCATTTACATCTTCTATATTAATTAATTTTGTTTTGTTATGTTAACATTATGTTCCCTCATTGTTGGTACCTATAGAACATTAAACATATCTGAATTAATATATTGTTTGAAACATGTTATCTAATATTCCTAAGTATATTATTAATGAAAATTCATAAAAAATAAATCATATTGAATAGTATTTTTTCATTCACCTGATTCATCCCTCTGCAATTTTTCCATCAAGATTTTACGCTCTTCCGCACTTAGATAAAAAATAATCTTATCGAACTTCCTCATTTTGTGGCCCTACACAACACACCCTAACCAATACATATTAGTTAAACTTACATTTAGTTCAACCATATTAATTTTTTATAGAATTTACAGAGAACCTGCCTTTTTTGTTTTTCTAGATGTGTCATCATTGTGTCGACGATAACTTTTCAAACTTTTTTTATTTGAACTCTTCTCACTCATATTTTTATCAATATACAACCTATAGCATTCAATACATAAATTATTAAATATATTTAATAAATAAATCACATAATTTTCAGCGAAAAAAAATCATTGTAACTAGTGTGTTTTCTATATACAAAGCACCAGTGTGTTTATTACATAAAACACATCGGGACGTTCCATACAACAAACCACACCAAACAATTTAATTTATTTTTTAAAATACTATGAATTATAACAATGCGATATATAGGTCTAGCTCGGGGGTGGTCAGTGGTAAATCCGATAGGACTGCCTGTGCCTATGGTTGGGAGGAAACATGAACCCCTTTCAAAAGTCACTTCACATTCTCCTTTTCTTATAAGTATTATCATACTGTGTGTGTGTGTGTGTGTGTGTGTGTGTGTGTGTGTGTGTATTTGATGTGATGATGAATGTTTTTGTTTATGGTTAAGTCCTTTAGTATTTGAAAAGTTATTAGAAATACTCTTTGGCTTCTGTAAATTGTTATATTTATATGATGTTTGAATTATCTCAATTTAGTTGCTAGAGAGTCATGGGACACGAATCCGTAAGAGAGTCGGGGTAGGATTGACTGAAACATCTAAGTCTTTTCGATCCTTTGAATTCACCTTAGCAGGAATGTCGAGTTCATCTCTGTGGCAGAAGGGTGTTTTCCTTTCAAACTACCCACCCATCTGACCAAGGCCTCATTCCCATGTCCTTAACCCATTTGTTGCTTAAAATATTAGTGCTTATCCCACAAGATTTCCCAAAGGACCCATGTGACCAGGGCCTAGGAACCCTCAGCTAGTCTGAAAGGAGGTAGCTCTATCAGCTTCGGGACTTCGAAACTTGTGACTCCACAATCCTTGAAAACAATCGAAGTCCGAAGTCATGAATTGGCGAGGTTCATCGATCTGAGGATCCAATGTGGATCCCTCATAGTCATTAGATCGGACTTAGGTGTAAGTTTTAAACCTGCGAAGTAAAGAAATGCATATATATATTCTTAAGCAATACAGAAATTAATCAATGGCTCATACACAGAATACACAGAGATCTTTACCGGAAACCCTCA
>JZKD02S0665125.1:49708-73747 GCA_000966675.3 Picea glauca | reverse complement strand
TATCTAGTCATAGCCATGCTCTCAATGGGGGAGAGGCTTGTTTCTAAGAGGAGGATGGGATAGGGTGTATTTCCTTTCATTTTGAGATTATAGGTTATAAAATTCTTTTGTATTTTCTCTGTCTTTCTCTAGGATTCAAGAGAGATACTATAGCCCCAGACTTCACATCCATAAATAATAATAGGTGTAACATGAGTCTCAAAGAGGAGTTTCTTCTTATCCCAACTCCAAAGATCAGTTGATTTACAATTGTTTTCAAGCCCATAATAAGCTTTCCATCCCCCAATAATCCTTTTCTCAATGTTATAATTCCAATTGAGCTTGTGGTGAATATCAATTCCAAGATATTTGTATGAAGTCACTTCCTCCAAGTTGTTGTTGTCACATACAAAGGTATCATAATGGATCTTATTGGATTTAATAATCATGACCTTAGTCTTATCAGTATTAACAATCATACCAATATTGGAGTAAAAATCCTTGAGGATTATTAGTTGGTTTTCAAGATCATGGTGGCTCCTTTCCATAAGAATGATATCATCAGCATAAAGAAGAAGATTGATGACTATACCAGTGAGAATAGGGCCGACACAACCTGCTTTTCTCAAGCATTTTTCTAACTTATCAATGTATATGCCAAAAAGGGTAGGGGACAAGGGACAACCTTGTTTGACTCTGATATTGCAATTAATCTCTTTTGACCAACCCTCAGTGTTTTTAAAATTAGCAATAACATTCTCATACATCCTTATTGCAACAGCCCTCAACTCGAGAGGCACTTTTATCTCTTCCAACCTATTCCAAAGGTTTTTCCTAGGAACCATGTCAAAAGCTTTTCTAAAGTCAACAAAAAAACAAAAATGATTGGTTTTAGTATTGCGGAACTCCTCTGCAATGATCCTAAAGGTAACAAGATGGTTCACAGTTGAATGATATCTCCTAAACCCGACCTGGCCTTTAGCTCTTTTATCGTTACTTTCTAGCCGAACGTTAATCTTCTTTTCCAAAATAATTCCATAAAGTTTGGCTAAAATCGGGCTAATCATAATGGTCCTATAATTAGAGGGAATGTTTCTATCCCCATTTTTAAAAATAGGAAAAATGAGGCTTTACATCCAGGGTTTAGGGAAGCCTTGCTTGACTGCTAAATTGAAGAGCTTGTGTATGTGAGGGATAAGTATTGGCCCTCCAATTTTAAAAATTCCATCTTGGTAGCCTTTAATGTCCATAGCTTTCCCATTTACGAGCCGCTTAACCCCAAACTCTATGTCATCTAAAGAAATAAGTTCTTCCTTTGTAGGGACAATAGGAATGGTGTCCATGGGATTAGGATAGAACATTCATGGTGAATTGTTATTTCATTTTAAAATGCCAATTAAATCAAAAAGTTGTTTTTATATATAAAAATAGATTCACAAAATGGAGAAAGAGGTTTGCAAAGTACACGCATGATATTAAATAAGAAGAAATGATAGTAAAAAATCTTCTTGATATAAAGAGGGAATGTACATCACCTTTTATAGCTCTAATTCATAATGATTTTAAAATGTAACAGTACAAAGTGAAAACCTAGAAATGAAGCAAATGGGTAATGGAGAAATATAGTTGGGTAGTAATTTAAACAAATTAATTAAAAGTCTAAACATCCTATTCTCTACATTATGTTTTCTATGTTTCATTATATTTTTTTTTTTTCATCTTTTATGTGTTTATTATTCTACAAACATTAAATTGGTTTATGAGACCCTTTCAATTACTAAAGTTTATGAAAGTATACACACCCTATCCCCTTCTAGATTTGAACTTGTAATTTCTTAGGAGGAAACATATCTTCTTAACCATCAGGCCCACTCAGGTTGTATATCCAAATTTCATTTTCCCATCTCTAACTTGTTCATTATTTCATTCAAGCATTTATTTAGTAATGAATAATATATATGAACAAAAATCTTCAAGTTTAAAGTTGGGTTACGAAGAAGATATAATAATTTTTTAAAATGGGAGGTTCTACTCACTAAAAAATTTCTTGTTAAGACCCATCTTTGAAAAGATCAAATCCTTTGTTACTATTCTTAATCAAATTACTTTTCATCATATGTCTATAGAGAAAGGAATCAGCTTGTTGATGAGCTCTCCAAGGTCAGTTTATTAATAGTTGTAGGTCATTGGAATATATGGGAGATTGAGGATGGGCAATCCTCAGTCTATGATACAAACCTTTTCGATGATTTCTCTTGTGAGGAGTCATTTTTTGTGTTATATTGTAGGTGTAACACACCCAACCCCTTAAGTACCTTTTAAAGGGATGGGGCATCAAAATATTTCTTTCCTCCATCATTTTGAATCCTCTTCTCGAGATCTCCATCACCTTCTACTCGTCAAGAGATTTTCAACCACCATTACCATGCTCAAATCTAAGCTCTGGAGTCTGGCCATGTGGCTCCAACCTTCGCCCCTTTCGACTCATCCATTATACAACACCCAGACCATCCGGAACTTTGAAGCCCCGGAATCCTTTCATGCAACTCCAGCCTTTGGCCCCTTTAGAACATACAACCTAACATCCTAAAACTCCTCGAGTTATGAACTCTCGAACTATCGAGGTCCTTCCACGTAGCTCCGACCTTCAACCCTTTTTGGAGCATACGTTCTAACACCCTAAGTCTCTCGGAGTTCAAAAATCTCGAACTCCAAAACTCCTGGGGTCCCATTAGCCATTGGGTCAAGAAACCATGCACCAGGGGATTAAACACGATAGAGACCAGAGATGACACATGGCCCTATCAATGGGAGACACGTGTCACATTCGAATTGGAATATAAGGTCTGTAAAAGGCATGAATCAAGGTGACACATGGCATGTCGCACATGGGTCCACATCACCCTATGTGGTGCCATTGTGCCACGTCACTCGAGACTCACGGCCTTCAAGAACCATCCTAATACATTTTTTTCTATGATCGATACATGTCCATGTAGATCCCCAGATCTACAGCCTCCATTGCTTTGTGACTTCAGCGTATGGGGGTTTCACCCATTTAACACTCCTTTTACCTTGGAGTAGGTCAACATAGGACTGACCAAGATCTAGATCCAATGGATGGGAGAGATCCCAAAGCACCCTCGAATCGAAGATTCATGTTACTTCGCAAGTTCGATGTTTGAAGGTTCTGACTGTTTAACGCCCTTTCTCTCTCAGAGTAGGAATTCACTAGAATGCTACACATTATCCTTCCATTAGTTGATCAGACAGTTGGAAGAGGTTCTCGAAGGACTCCCCAGATCAAAGGCTCACAATTTTATCCCAAAGGTCCCTATTTTTAGTGTTTGAGCACTCCTAGAGGGGCACCTGTCAACCCGAAACACACCAGCAAGATGTGTGGCACTTGCCCCAGGTTACCAACATCTCTTTACTATGTCACAAAGAAACCACACATGGCATCACCATTGATCAACGCAGGGACCCCCACGTGCTCTCGATGTGATACACTCTTCCCCACAATCAAACGATCGAGAGGGGTCCTGAAGGATCCTTACATCGGCGACCCACATAACTTTGACTCCAACATTCAGGGGGTTTGGTGTTATAACACTTTTTTTCTCCCGAAATGGTCAATGTCATACTAACCATAGCATAGATCCAATGGTCAGGGGATATCCTAAATACCCTCAAACCTATGGCTCGCGTTACTTTGCATCTAAGGAGTGGATTGGGGTTTAGAAAGGGGATGAATCCTATGATGACGGGTATTTGACTGTCAGTTGTCACTCATCCATCAAGTTACCAGTTTGATAGGTCGCCTTTGGTGAAATATGGATGTTATGAGGATTCCAACATCTCGGAGCTTTGGACCCCCAAAGCCCCAAAAATCAGAAGTCTTAGCTCACGTCGGGCATAGCATTGGGTTCCATGGTTCTGGTCATATGAGTATTTTGATCAGTTTTGGGGGATAAACCCTTATCTCTCAGCCAAACTTAGGTTAAGGCCGTGGGCATGAACCCGCGGTTACTTGGATGACTGGTTTGAAGGAATTGCCTTCCATTCGCATATCTCAAGTTCTAAAAAAGAGAAAGGTAAATCAAGGGATAGATCGGACCCAAATGGTCATGTGGATTTTATCCCATCTCTTTACTTGTGAAATTGATACCTGATTAATCCCTTTGAGAAATCTTTTAACTAGTATAGAGGCCAACGCCTTATGTCCCAAATTCGTTTAGAACCCCATTAATGATAGTTTTCCCTTTCTAGGTAAAAGTAAGTAGAAAATCGTTGACAGAGGATAATGGTCAAACTCTACCTCAAAATATTCAGTCAGTTAGACCGCCAAAGTCACAATTATCTAGCATCCAACAAGATAAAATAATATTCCATCATCCCTATATATCAAGGATGGATCTGTATAGAGAAAATACAAGCATTAAATCAAACATTTAAATTCAAGTCTGCAGAGACTATGGAATACTTATATATTGTAGTTGATAGTTGACCAACTATTGTGGGTGTTCACCTCTCCACGCAATTGTATGCTCAGAGGCATTCATTTTTAGCGCTCTTGCCACCCCTGTGCCAAGCCATGATATCACTAGGGAACTTTTGCAGTTTCTTAGAGATTCTTTCTCTATCACAGCTTCTACGAGATTTATCAGATGCTCCCTCAGCATCAAGCTCGCTACCTTCTGCTCAGGCCAGGTTTTCTGGGTTATCTCCAGTAGCAAGAGAAACTTATTCTTTTCCTTTCTTCCTCTTAGCATATCTGGATTGTACTCCCCCTTATGGGCATGGTCTCCTTCTTGTCTTCTTTCCTGTGTCAGAAGAAACTCGAGTCAGTCTAGGCCTGCAGGAAAAATGCACTATGTGGTACTTCAGGCTGATGGTATTCTACCTCCTCAACCAAAATATCCATGCTTTCATTCATGGGGGTAGTTGATTGTTCAACCACCAGTCCTTATTTCATTAACTGATTGTTCCTTGGGATTAAGATGAGGCTTATTATTTCAGCAAGGATAATTTCAGTCATTTTGACATAATTAACCATCTTTATTGTTTCCCCACTCTTTCCTCTAGTGATATCATGGCCAGTATTTCAAGGCTTCACACCCACAGTCAATTATTGGAAATCTAAAAAATAATACATTTACATTTTTTCTCATGCCATAGCATGGTGATCATAATTAATGATTAATTACAAGTTGGGGAAAATAGGGGTGTTACAATCCCCTCCCCCTTAAAAATGGACATTGTCCTCGACGTTCTTTCTTAGTGACACCTGTCATGCCTTTGTCATTCAGTTGCTTCATAAATATTGATCATCTTTCTTGGTTAGGTCCTTTCTATACTCTTGGCCTTTGTTACCTTCCTTCAATAATATTGGACAACAAGCATCCTAATTACAATTTCATGCGAAAGCATTTTATTGTTGTTTAAAATTCAAGAGTAAAATTTCATAATCTAGCACAATACTAATCTGTGCAGTTCATGGATTTGCATCCACATGGTTGTCTTGTTTTCTTGGATCACTGTTTTTCCTGGACATACCCATTATGTGCATGATTTCAATCAATAGTTTATAAGAATTATCAAATTCTCCTCTTCCTTGTGGTCACTCACCCTCCAGGCCCAGGCTCAGGCATCCCCTTCTCTGCTATACAGTCCCTCGGGTGATCCATATTGCCTTGCCAAGGATTTCTCGCACAGGAAGAGTTATAAAGACTTCATTGGGTCTTACAGTCGAGGAATTCCTCAGAATTGTTCTGTTGAGGCATTCCTCTAGCATGTGTTGCCACAACACAACATATTCTAGGGCGATCATGGCCCACCATGGGGTTCTCCTATCTCAAAAATAGCCTTTTTCATGCTTTCTATATTAACAACCTTCATGTGTCCTTCCTAGACAGATCTTTTTCGTCTCACTTGTATCACAGGTATATAGAAATTATGAGATATTATCATCAATTTCAAATTCATAATTTTCTTGCAAATATGTCACCCACATATTTCCAAATTCCCCATTTATTTTCAGATCCATTCTTCACAGGAACCAGATTCACAAGTATCGGACCTTCCTTCCCATAAATATTTAGCTTAGCAGGCAATTGGTCTTCTTATAGGATTACAACACTACCATATCCAAGACCCTTTTCTTCCTACATTTTCAACATTCCTAAGCCAAGCAATTGTTAATTTTCATGCACATTATATTTTCAAACTATGCATACTAACAATCCAAGTCATTTCATTTATTTAAGGGTACTAATCAAAAGAGGAAATATTGTTCTTTATGTATGCATCCTTTCAACATACCATTTTTTTCTAAATGCAATTCAAATATCAAACAACTTTAATCAATGTGTCATGGCCACATTCATACCCATTGTACCCTTTATATTGGGTTCAGGTTTTCCACGCTTATGATAAGCACTTTATCATGGTGTGTTGTCCCTTGACCAAGTTTTGAGGAACAATTGGTCATATTTGACCATTTTTGGACTTCAATAGCCTGTCAAAGATGGAGCGCCAGGCGAAGCAAAGATCACGGGATCTCGACCCACTTTTGGGGCCCTTTTAGGGTTTTGGGTTAATGTAATGGGAAAGGGATGTTGGCCCATGGGTTTACCCATGCTTAGGCCTATTTTGTGAAGTATAAATAAGTATCTAATCAATGTAAGAGAGAGCGAGAAGATAAGTTAAGTGCTAGTAAAGGCTTTGTGTATATTGTGTGACCGACTTGCAGAGTTGAGTGCAAGTGTTGTAACTGCTGAGTGCACGGATTATAAAAAGGATCTGTGCTAGATCTACTCAAGAAAGGAGGATCTAGTGACATGCGCGCGGATCTCTTGTCCTATGCGAAGTACAAGTGTGAGCTATGTGTTGTAACCCAATTGACCAAAGCTAATAAAGAAGAAGAAGACTTTGTGTATGTAGCCCCAAGGTGGGGGAGAACAACAGTAACTCTGTGTGTTGTGCTCGGTGCTTCGACCTAATGTGTTGGTTTCTTTCCATGTGTTGTGCTTGATATGATTATTCTATGTTATTTGCTATGATATACTTAGATAGATCCACTTTTCTTTGTGCTTCTTAGATGTATGGGTATAGATTTCACATATATGAAAATGTTGAGTGCTAGAACTATTTTTTTGTTGCTAAGTACTAACTTAACCTAGATCTAAGTGAATGTTACGGTGCTTTGTGACATCTGCGGAGTTCCATGAGGGTTAAATACCGATGAATGATCTATGCTAAAGTGTTTGCTAAGAGTAAGAATCACATATTTTTGTCCCAGCTAAGGTTGCAGACACCTGAGTCTTGCAACCACCCCTGCCTCTACCTCGGGTGAGACTTCATATGCTTCGCAGGTGTTGTTGAAAGGGCCCATTAGTTAGGGTTTTTTTGGTGCATTATTGAAGTGTTGAACCCTGGGTCTGCCCCTGTGCCAACAAATGGTTCCATTGTCAGGACCTGAAACTGTGATTGTTGGGAACTGGGGAAGAAGAAACTTTGTGCAAAAGAAAGCTCCATGCGTAGATCTATTGCCCTATTGCGCAGATTTTTACTCGACCTGTGAAGCTTTGTGCCAAGAATAAGGTCATATCTAAAGAAAGGAAGATCAGATCCGAAGAAAAGAAGCGAGATTTGAACGCTCTGTTCTCTAAGAAAAGTAAAAGTGGAAATTTATGAAAGAAAGAAGTCAGATCTGCAGAAAAGAGGTAAGATATGTAAGCTATGTGCTCTAATAAAGGTAAGAATAGTCAAAAGTCCTTAGATCTGGAATCTTTGTTCTCTGTAGAAGTAAGATAAGTGATTTTTTTTTGTTTCTAGAGCATGGATATAGGTATGTTTGATAGATTTTGTCCTAGCTTAAAAAAATAGGGCATTAATAGATGAAAGAAAGTTTGATATGAATAGATCTGATAAGTATAATGATAGATATGTTATACCTATGCATAGAAAGAATGTCTGCACTAACAACTGGATGCAGGATCCTAGAAATAAATTTTTGTAAGCTATCCATTACGATACTAGCGCGCAGTACAAGAAGAGTTGGGGATCATTGAAGAGAAAGAGAGGATTAACTCTTTGTTACAGTTGCAGAAGACCAGGACATCTTGTTAAGGAATGCCCTGGGAGAAAACCTAGTTGTCTCTGTTGCAAAGATTTGAACCACGACGTATTGGATTTCCCTAGAATGATTGCTAAGTTGGAAAGGATGAATCAGAATTAAGAAGACTAGAAGGTAGATCCAGAAAAGGTAGAAACCCAACAAGAATCAGAGAAAATATTAATACGGATAAAAGAAACCCTAAAGGAACATAAAGATGTCCAATTACCAGAGATCTTCAAAGAAAAGGAGCAAGTCGAATAAAGAATAGGGGACTTTGACATTGATTGTATTCTTGATGAAGAAACACAAGTGAATATAATTCCAGAAAGAAATTGGGAAGCTATAGGAAAGCCTAACATGATCCCTTCCCTAGGAGGGACGAGTTTATTTAGAGGAAAGCTAGTAAACATATGCGGAAGGCTCTCGTGGATACCTATGACTGTCAATGGAACTTCGATAGAGGAAGACTTTGAGATTATTAAATTTGTTGAAGACAACGCCCCCTTTACCATGCTCATAGGAAAACCTTGGATTGATAGAGAATAAGCCAGATGAAAAGAGGAAGAAGAAGTTTTGGAACAAAAGAAGCAAGAGTTAAAAGACTTTATGACCAGAAGGATCGTGCACTTGATTGAAGAACAGAAGAGTAGATCGTAGATATTTAATACTATCAACTCTGATGTCGAGGCTAAGAGAACACTAGAGGATCCGCAAAAGATTGAGTTACCTATTTTAGATACAGAAAAAGTATTATCCAAGAACCCTAGGAAAGAATTTCAACAGCGCGGAGTAACTAAGACCACAGAAGATAAGCATCAGAATGGTAAAAGAATTACTAAGACGAAGCTCATTGGGAGGAAGGCTAGAAAGTTAAGAAATAAAAGGGTTAATACTGTAAGGTTATAAGATGTTCTAGAGGATACTTCGCAGAAAGAAAAATTGCAGAATTGGAGCTTCGTCAAGATATCATAACAATGACATAGAGTACTTCACCATGACAAAGCAATATAACCATTGGGGCCGATACATCCATTTGACTTCCGCTATGAACAAGAAGAAAAGCAATAAAGGTTCATCATCCAACCATTGAAATGCACCATAATGGGTAAAACAGGAGTTAATGAAGGATCATAACCATTGTTAAGTTTCCCTACTTAGTCCATTACGCCAGATCACCGAGAAAGTCAAAGCTTGCCTTCGACGAGATCAAGAAAACACAGCGCAAGCCACCCAGGCTTTGGCACAAGTACAGATCGCACTTATAGTACAATAGAGGAAGGAAGAACAAGAACAGCTTGCCTTACAAGTGAAGTGGGAGGAGGAGAAAGCACAGTTACAGCAGAGCAAGGACCAATTTCTAGCAGAGAAACTTGACGTATAAGAACAAGTTCACAAAGCACTTCGCTCTGTGATGGTCATTGAAGTGAAAATTGAAGAACGTGTCCCATAGAAAGTGGCACAACTTGAAGAAGTAATCCAGCAAGTTCAGCAGCACATCAAAAATCTGGAACTTCGTACCATGCCCGAGACTCCCCAAGAAGTAAGAGATCTAAGGGAGGAAATTGGCCATAGCACAGTTGACAAGTTAAAAACCTTGGCTTTGGAATGTAAGAAGTTGAGTTCTAGAAGCACCCAGACTTATGAGAACCTCACAGAGAACCCAGAATTGTAGACATTAGAGGCACAACTCCAAGAATCAAAGCAGCATGCAGATACGCTATAGGCGCAGCTAAAGGCCTTGACCCCAGTTGAAAGAATGAAGCGATTTCCAGAACAATGTACCACCCAAAAATAGGTACACATGCTGCAAAGTAAAGTGATGAAAGTCTCTCAATGAATTCAACCACTCCAAGAGAAAGCATGCCAACTGTTCATTGAAGTTGAGAGCCAGGCAGTCGAGCTTGAACAGGTTGTCATCACCGCAGAACAGTGCATGGAAGGACCAGTAAACGATGCAATGATCCAGGATTTCACTAAGCAAGAGGTTGTTGCACTGTAGCAGGTCGAAGTAGCTCGAGCCAAGATCGAGACATTCGAAGCGGATTTGATCAGACGAGAATGACTCGGGACAAGTCACAGGTGAGTGTTGGGGGCCTATTGTCCCTTGACCAAGTTTTGAGGAACACTTGATCATATTTGACCATTTTTGGACTTCGACAGCCTATCAAATATGGAGCGCCAGGAGAAGCAGAGATCACGGGATCTCGGCCCACTTTTGGGGCGCTTTTAGAGTTTTGGGTTAATGTAATGGGAAAGGGATGTTGGCCCATGGGTTTACCCATGTTTAGGCCTATTTTGTGAAGTATAAATAATTATCTAAGCAATGTAAGAGAAAGAGAGAAGATAAGATAAGTGCTAGTAAAGGCTTTGTGTATATTGTGTGACCGACTTGCAGAGCTGAGTGAAAGTGCTATAAGTGTTGAGTGCACGGATTGTAAAAAGGCTTTGTGCTAGATCTACTCGGGGAAGGAGGATCTGGCGAGGTGCACGTAGATCTCCTATCCTATGCGGAGTACAAGTGTGAGCTCTATGTTGTAACCCGATTGACCAAAGCTAATAAAGAAGAAGAAGACTTTTTGGATGTAGCCCCAGGGTGGGGATGAACCACGGTAACTCTGTGTGTTGTGCTCGGTGCTTTGACCCAATGTGTTGGTTTCTTTCCATGTGTTGTGCTTGATATGATTATGCTATATGCTTTTCTATGATATACTTAGATAGATCCACTTTTCTTTGTGCTTCTTAGAAGTGTGGGTATAGATTTGACATATATGAAAGTGTTGAGTGCTAGACCTATTTTGTTGTTGCTAAGTACTAACTTAACCTAGATCTAAGTGAATGTTGCGGTGCTTTGTGCCATCTGCGGGGTGCCATGAGGGTTAAATACCGATGAATGATCTATACTAAAGTGCTTTCTAAGAGTAAGAATCACATATATGTATCCCAACTAAGGTTGCAAACACCTGAGTCTTGCAACCACCCCTGCCTCTACCTCGGGTGAGACTTCATATTCTTCGCAAGTGTTGCTGAAAGGTTCGGTAGTTAGGGTTTTGTTGGTGCATTGTTGAAGCATTGAACCCTGGGTTTGCCTCTGTGCCAACATGGTGTGTTGGAGCTCAACTAACCTCTCGAATTCAATTATATATATCCCTGAAATAATAAAATTATTTCAGAAGGGATTCTTACCCAATCCCTTCATACCTTATGCCTTATACGCATGAACACTTTTATACATGTTTTGACTTTCAACACCCTCTCTTATATTGCCTCATCAATGGTTCTTTATGGGGTTTTTAGAGTCCCTTCAACAAATTTCAACAACAACCTTCTTGTATTCATCCTCTACTTGAGGTTTTCCATCTTTGGTAACTGTCATTCCCAACATTTTCAAATTTTTTTCTACACATGAAATATATCACAAATACATTAGTCGTCATGTGAAATAAAAATGCATGTATCATAGCATTCAAATCAATAAAATATTTTCAGATATGTCCTAGCATATCTTTATGCACTTATTCACATTATCCTTTATGTGTTTCATGAGTGCAACATAAACAATTCTCATTTTTTTCTATAGTCATACAATCGTCACCATTATGGTGTCAAAACATTTAATTTAATCAACACACCAGTTTCTCATCCTAGAGAAAAACATAATATACAACAAGAAAGGAGTTAAGGGCTCTCCCTTTTTCCAATTCCTACACATCCTGGGACTTTCAGTCCGACTGAGTTATTTTTCTTCCAAGGCCTCATTGCCTTTACTTATCACGGCTTAACCAAGTTTATTCATTCAAACTTACTCATTGGTTTATTTTCCCTTTTCTAATTATACTTGTTTCCACTGTTTCTCTTCTAAGGCTTACAACCCTGTTAAACAATTCAGAGTTTTTAGGGTGAGAAAATTGTTCCTCATTTTCTCCTTATTTTCTTATACAATCTACTTCTTATTGTGATCTCCTTGCTCTTTTCCTTGAGCAGTCTTAGTTAGGTTCACCTCAACCTTCTTGGTAAATCAACAAATCTTTTTTTCAAAATGAATCATGAACCAGTGCATTCTACACATTACCATTCAGTTATTAGAATGGTAAATATTCATTTGTTAGTCTTCCACTCATACATTTTGTTTTAGAAAGTAATCCAGGATATATATATATATATATATATATATATATATACTTTCATCCCACTACCCAATTCTCAACAGTCATTAAGGTTGTGACTATGTTCTCCTGACAGAGTCTTCACACAGTTCCTCCCTAGGAAACTCTTTTAGCATGCAAATTCCTTATTGCATATCCTTTACTATCTTTGATGGCCTCGACCTTGAGTTAGATTTAGTTGTTTACCAAATATTTCCATAAGGAATATAAACATGCATCTTTGTTATGCATCCAGATTATATATTCACACATATTCCTTGTTTTGTTAACTTACATCCATGATGCACTTAACCATATGCACAATCATAAGCCTATGTGTAGTTACCATATGTATATTTCACAACTCGCATACGTCTTTACTTTAAAATCATTCAACTCATGATTGTTCATAATCATTCACATGTGATCCTCAAAGGAATAATAATTTTTCCTCTTATCATGACAACAGAGCATCCTTGCTCATTTACTCTTTTGTTTATTTATACTAGCGTTTCTCGAGGGAATGGAGAACATTCCCCTTACGCTATCATTCAAAAAAAAAAACATGACTCTTCATAATAGAGTCAATCATGCATCCATTGTATTCATTCAATGTGGGCAAGTGCAATTCTTGCTTTACATTTCACTCATACATCATACATGTGCATCATTTTCACATTTAACATCATTCATTCATATATTTTCGGTCTTAATATCATTCCTTATATCAAGCAACCTTACGATGCATTAAATCCATGCACTCAGGCATAAATAAACACATCTAAACATTCATCATGCAAGCTTGTTGCGTGTACCTTTTCCATGTCTCTCATACACATTGACATATCAGGCTTCCAGATCCTCCTCCCAAGGATCTTGTTTCCATTCTTATGAAAAATCTCATAGATATACTCAACATTGAGCTTCTCTCTCTATTGATAGCTTGCATTCATTCACATGATATCCACATGGCAAGTTTAACAGATATAATCATAACTATGTCCCCCTTTCCATATGACAACAACCAGTAAGAAGGCATTTTTTCCTCAACTATTATAAAGTTATTCAACAATCCAAAAATACCATATGGCCAATTCCAACAAATCCCAAGGCAACAAGACGTCTTATCAAGCTTCTTTTTCATGCCACCAACCATTTTTTGTTAACATACATTTTTATCAAGGGAATCCTTTTCTAGATTCCCTCTCACAACTACTCAAGTATATCAAGCCCTGCCTTATATGGATATCATCCACCTATGGATGTTAACTTGACCCATTGGTCCTCTAGAAGTGTCCCAGTACTTCCTTTACCACATTCAGAATCAACATTTCATTAACCATTCTACCTTATCCTCGTAAGGTACTATGTACTGAACATCATCAACCTTTTACTTATGCTTCCATAGTCAAATCATCACTAACCATATGATCTATGAGATCACCATATTTTACATTCATTGATAGACTATAATATGTGTGTGTGTGTGTGTGTGTGTGTGTGTGTGTGTGTGTGTGTGTCATATGCATGCTTTATCCTTGCGATATACATTTCAGCATATCTGTGTGCACCAAGCATTATACCCATGTTTGCAGTGTAGGCGGTTTCCACTTACTTTCCTCTTGCATTTTCATGTATAGACTTACCCTTAGTTAGTAGGGGTACATACTTCCCTATCCCAACCATGATAGTTTGAACTTTCTCATGTCATTTCACTTCTTCCATGAGGTTCATTCTCAGTTCTCATGACTTCCTTTATTTTGAAAAGAGGGATTGCCCTAGCAGGAAGTATTTCAGTTATAACAGGTCAAGCAGGTTGATCTCACCTACTGCAATGAGGCCTCTAGACATGGAGGATTCTTATCCCAATTCCAAATCCATCATTTAACCAACTCTTTTAATTAACATAGGTTTCATAATCCCACTTTTGTAGGTATGGCTATCATTTCTCCAAAATAAATGATGGGCTTCTTCTGCCATCGTCTAGCATGATTCAATCTCGTTGGGTAAAATCCCAACTGAATTTTAATCTGCATCCTTATCCTCAAGGGACTTATGTAGATAATTTTCATATGACAGTAATACTCTCAAAAGGCTCATCTTAGTCTTGGTAAACTAGTCTTATAACTCTTCTCTGGCCCATCCAGGCCTATGTTTGAATCATGCTCTACTAGATAGGGTAGGGTAGGGTGCCCTCTCCCTTAAGTTTTCTAAGAAATAAAAATAATCACTTGACTCTTTCTGGATCCCAATCAGGCTAAGTGTTGTTTTCTTCTCTGATACCACTTTGTAACACATCCAACCCCTTAAGTACCTTTTTAAGGGATGGGGCATCAAAATTTCACTTTCTTCCATCATCTCGAATCCTCTTCTCGATATCTCTGTCACCTTATGCTCGTCAAGAGATTTCCAACCACCATTACCATGATCAAATCTTAGCTCTGGATTGGAATGTATGCCCTTCTAAAGTTCTTCAAGCATCATTGGTCAAAGGCCACATGGTTCTGACGTGGATTCACCTCATTCGTACCATTCCACCTAGCATGGAATTGACCATGGTTGTCATCCCTTAGCGATGACATGGCCGTTGGAGAAACAGTTACAGAGGATGTTCCCCACCCCTTCACGTTCATCGGGCCTTTAGCCCTTCATCCTTCCTATCCATGTCTAAATCATTCCCGTAGTTTTGAAGTCTTGGAGCCCTACCACATGGCTCTAGCCTTCGGCCCTTTCGATTCATCCGTTATACCACACCCAAACCATCCAGAACTCTGAATCCATGAAATCCTGCCCTACCCCCTTTGCAACTTATATACTAACATCCTAAACCTCCCAGAGTTTTGAACTCTTGAACTCTTGAGGTCCTTCCATGTAGCTCTGGCCTTTGGCCCTTTTTGTGTTGGTTATGGAGCCTGATTATCTTCCTGATTTAGAGGTCTTTATTTTCAGTCATGTTTATACCCCATGAAGACTTTACACCCTAGAATAATGTACACACCTCCACGCGGGAGAGTGTAGAGGGGGTTTACCCCCTCTGTGGGGGTCGGGGGGCAACCGGGCCCTCGGTGGGGGTTCGGGGGTGAAGCCTCGGAAGGAAAAATTTTCTTGTAAATGTGTATTATAATTTCATAGTAAATCTGGACTGTTCATTATAAGGTCGTAGATCTGACAGTAGAAGTTATGTTAGGGTTTTTTTCCCTAGAAGGCAACATTTTTTTATGAGGGAAATGTATTGCAGCTATGTATCATTGCGAATATTGTATTCTGAGATAGGAAATTGTGAGAGAAATAAAAGGAAGTTTCTACAAATTTGTTGTAGGTTGTGTCCCTTCATTTGCTAGATAATAATAAAGGAAGGACCTAGCAATTTCTCTGGTGGAAGTAGCCCACACTGGGTGAACAACGTATATCAGTGTCTCTATTGTATTGTGTATCTCTTGTGTTTTATTTCCACCTTTGTTTTATTTTATTTCTCGTGATCCTGTTTTTCTAACAACTGGTATCAGAGCAAAAGGTAACTCGCAGGAAAATAGGGTTCCTAGTTTGAGTGGGAGAAATGGCAGAAGATGGAAAGTTTAGGGTTGAGAAATTTAATGGCAAAAACTACCAATTATGGAAGATGATAATGGAATTTTATTTATATCATAAGAATCTATTCCTACAATTGGGTGGAATAGAAAAAAATATGGCGGCCATGAAGGATGAAGAATGGGAGGTTCTTGATGGATAGACACTAGGAACAATGTGACTGAGCCTGGTGACATTGGTGGCTTTCAATATTTCGAAAGAAAAGACAATGAAGGAGATGATGGATGCATTGGCTAAACTGTATGAAAAACCCTTGGTGTCTAATAAGGTATTTCTAATGAAGATATTATTTAATATGAAGATGTCAAAAGGTGGGTCTATTGCAGATCATTTAAATGAATTTAATACGGTTACTAATCAACTAAGTTGTGTAAAAGTGGACTTTGATGATGAGGTTAGGGCTCTTCTAATATTGTGTTCATTGTCAGAAAGTTGAAATGGCTTGGTCATGGTTGTAATTAACCATGTCCCTGGTTCAAACACTTTAAAATTTGATGATATTGTCGGTGTTATCATTAGTCAGGAAATGCGACAAAAAAGCACAAGTGAGACATCAGATAATGTTTTAAACATGGAGAACAGGGGAAGACAAAAGGATAGAGGAAAGGGCTCAAGTAACCACGGTAATTCTAGAAAGGGAAGATCCAAATCCAGATTTGGAAAGATAGATTGTTAGAATTGTGGGAAGAAAGGACATCTGAAGAAAGACTGCATAGCTCCAAAGAAACAAAGGGATGGACAACAAGAGAAAAATTAGGAAGCAAATGTAACAGGTGATGTGTTACAAGAGGATTTGATTCTTTCTATAGATAATATTTCTGATTCTTGGGTAGTAGATTCAGGGGATTCATTTCATGCCACACCCCATAGAAAACATTTTCTATATTATGTTCAAGGTGATTTTGGACAGGTTCATTTGGGTGATGATGTATCATGCAAAATTGTTGGAATGAGAAAGGTAAAAATAAAGCAAAGCAGTGGAAACCAATGGTTGTTGAAAGAGATAAGACATGTTCCATATCTAAGGAAAAATACAATTTCAACAGGGAAGTTGGCAAGTGAAGGTTGTATATCCATACTTATAGATAAGGTGTGGAAGGTCACCAAAGGATCATTGGTGATAGAAAAAGGAGAGAAGGTAGGTACATTGTATTTATGTACCGGTAATACTAACTCTTTTATCTCTTTAGCTTCTACAGGAGTGGATACAACACTGTGGCATCATAGGCTTGGACCCATGAGTGAGAAGGGTATTTATATACTTCACAAAATAAATTTGTTGCCGGATCTTAAACAAATTGATTTGGATTTCTGTGAGCATTGTGTTTATGGAAAACAGAAGAGAGTCATATTTCTCAGAGTCGGAAAATAAAAGAAGAGTTAAAGGTTAGATCTTGTGCATACGTATGTATGGGGACCATATCAGGTATCATCTCTTGTTGTATCTCACTATTATGTTACTTTTATTGATGATGCAACTAGAAAAACTTGGGTTTATTGCATTCGACAAAAATCTGATGTTTTTTATACTTTTAAGAAATGGAAATCTTTGGTTGAGAATGAGACAGAAAAAAGGTTGAAGTGTCTCAAATCAGACAATGGAGGTGAATATTGCAGCAAAGAGTTTTATGATTATTGTTCATACCATGGGATTCGTAGAGAGAAGACAATTCCAGGAACACCACAAGAAAATGGTGTGTTAGAAAGGATGAACAGGACAATCATGGAGCGTGCAAGGAGTATGAGATTGCGTGTTAGTTTTCCCATACAGTTATGAGTAGATGTTGTAGATATTTTTGTTTACTTAATAAACAAAGGACCTTCAAACTCTTTGGATGGTATAATTCCAGAGGATGCATGGATAGGTAAAGAGGTAAACTATTCTTTTTTGAATAATTTCGGTTGTGAATCATTTGTCCGTATTGATAAAGAAAATAGAACAAAGCTTGAGGCAAAATCCAAGAAGTGTACCTTTATTGGATATGGTGTTAATGATTTTGGTTATCGCTTATGGGATTATGTGTAATGATCCCAAGCCATTATGCAAGGATCATCACAGTTTTGGTGTCTTTTTAAAACTTTTCTGAGTGAGGTATTTTGTCAAACACTTGGTGATCTACTTGTTTAAATGTATTTACTTGTTGAATGGCCTCTTGATTTTGGCCTTAGGGTTTACTGATGTGATATATATGTGTGTTGAAGCAATAAACAAAGATATAGCCATGGAACATACCTCAACCATATGCAATATGATAGACAAGCCAAAACATCTCAAATTTGCTTTTATTCATAAGATAGAAGAACCTACTACAATGAAGATGTCGATCTAGAATGCTCAACAGATGGCTATGAAAATAGACAATAGAGATGCACTAAAAAAATATCAATAATACAAAATAAGCCTCCAAAGGATGGATAAGAAATGAATACCAATGCCACATCCTACTGGATAGCTGAAGTGCCTGAACAATTCGGCCCTAGTGCCAAAGATGTCCAATCACCTCAAGAAAGATGCCAACAGTAGATCGGATGATGGAAAGAAAAACCCAAGTGCCCGAATCTCCAAGATCCCTCTCAAACCCTATAGATCTGAACTCCTCCATTGAATGGTGTGCCCCACTGGATGACTAAAACCCTAATAATTCGGCCTCTCTCCTAGAGACCTCCAATGGCTCCACCAATCCACTAGAATGATATATCGGGGCACGGCAATGAATACCCAAGTGCTCAAATCATTAAAATACCTGCTAGATCCTTAGATCTAGCTACCCTCCAAATAATGGTGCGCCCTCCTCTTGGAAAATCGTCCCATTGTCAATACAAATAAACCTGCCACTGAAATGCCTCCGGAAACCACCAAGAATGATGTTAGGACACCTGCAAGGAAAACCCAATACCTAGAATTCCTGAAATCACCCCTCCTCAACTAGGACGAATCCTCCCTCAATGAATGGTGCACCCCTCTTGCTGGAAACCCTAGCTGGTGCGCCCTCTCTCTCTGCCCTGCAACTGATGTAGAATCCTTCTGCAACTGAGTAGATCTGGAACTAGAATGGTGTGAGAGAGTATTGCATCTATGAGACCAAGCTTGGGATAAGATAGGTAAAATATTTCACCACCGAATCATCCTCTAGGGTTTGTTAAGTCAAAACCCTCAAAACCCCCAATGTTGGGCTCATTAGCTAAAAGCCAGATATCAAAATAAAATCATACATGAATGAATGAGAAGAGGCCCTTGCCTTTCCTTTATACTTTTTGGCTCACCTTGTCCCTCTAAAGTGACCTTCATTTTATTAATATTTAATTAATTAATTAAATCACTTTAATTAATTAATTAACCTTTTTACCTCTAAAAAGCTCCTTATCTTTCCTTGTGGCTTCCCTAGCCACTGAAAGTCACTTCTAGCCATCCCATCCTGTAGTGTTGCTCCTCCCAATTCCAATGAGCTATTACACTGAGAGTTTCCTCCAAGTAATGTGCCCAAAATGACGTCTTCAGTGATTTCAATTAACTTATAGCTCAAAATAGTCAAAATCATGGAAATCATCGGAATGCAACGAAACCAAAGCCAACCTATGCGAAATGGCTCATAGTGATGGAATATGATGATCAATGCAAGTTGGACCCCACAATGCCTCTCAAATACCCCTATACTCTCTATAACATCCATCTAGCTACTATGGTCATCATAAATCTCTGCACTGTGATGATGTCCCAAAGTGGGGACATTACAGTCCTCCCTACTAGAAAATTGCTTTTCCTCAAGCAATAACCGAATCCCCTCAAGTACAATGCCAGGATCTCATGTCCACCTGTGGAATACATAGTAGAACCCATCCAAATATGAGCAATCACACATGTTGCCCCCTAAGTCCCATATCAAGTCATGAACTGCTAGCCCCTGGGATGCATAATCCTGAAATACACCAACTCTGTGAGTCTCCTGTACCTGACACATGGCCTCATCCCGGAGTGAGTCCATCCTCCTAGTCTCTACAAATATCCACACGGCCTCCATCAACTGCACATATTGATGCCCAACTGAGGTGATGCAAGACCTCCATGAGGCACCCACAAGCGATGCGCTCCTCTCAACACTAAAGCTCAATGGAAAGTTAGAATAAATTTCCCCTGCAATGGTCCACTCTCCCCTGTCAGTCAATGAATTTCTCAATCCTGCAATCCCTAGGTCCCATGCTAACCTCTATCGAAGATCACCATGCTGACACTGCACTACTCTGACCATGATTGTTTGCCCCCTGCATACATCATAAACCCTCCTCTCCTAGGTCCTCCAGCTAAAATACCTATGACCATTGGACATGTTGTCCAGAAACTGTATCAGTGAAGACACCTTTGTAGAAGAAGTACCTATCCAAACATCTCCATGCCCTATCATGATGATCAAGTGGAAGGAAAGGTCTCGCCCCATAGGACAAGTACCTACAGGCGCACTCCAAACCAACCCAAGGTGGAGTGTGTGACTCTCTGGTGCAACCTGGGTCATCATGTAGTGAAACATCTTTCTAACCAAGTGAACTCCCAGATCCCATGGAAAACTTGGAAGTTTATCACTTCCAGTCTCCGCTAGCTGCTCCTATGTCAGACTAATCACCATCGGAAGCCCTCTGTGCTCATCTATCGTCACCTGGTCTATGATGCCCACCATCACACACCAAGTCTCAATTGTCTGTCTAACACGGTCCACCTTTGACATGTTGTATGTTGTAAAAGTACTCCTGTCATGTAGTCTCGACCTACTCACTCTCCATGCCCTTAGCCACGGCCTATCCCTCCTCATGTTTTTGTCTATGATAAAAGTGTCAGGATAGGTTAATAGAAACATATACAGCTGACTATAGGACTGGGAGGTGTCACATGCTTTGGTCAATCCCAAGGATTCAACCAGAAGCTCGTCCATCGGTATCCATGATAGATTATCTCCTGTGGCCATCACTGAATCCCAACCATATAGTACAACTGGAAGTAACCCCTTCGATTGTTAGTCATCCAATATCCATCTCTCATCTCCCATGCAACCGCTAAAATGGTGAAGGTGATCTCCCACAACTATGTGCTGCTGCAAATGAGTGACATTTGCATACACCACTAAGTGTGTCTCCTCCCTGCAAGTCAATACACCCCTCTGAATCCCACCATACATCTCAGCATGTCTCTGTGAGCTATCACTCATCACTGTATGCTTCGACATACTCAAGTCATCTCCCGTATACTCATGATGCATCACAGATCCTGGGAATACTGCTAGATCAACCTCTACATGGAGGTCAATCACCCTCAGAACACAAGTGGAAGTTTCCTCCATCAACTGGTGCTCCTCTACTAGATCACCAACATCCTCTATCAACGTGACTGACTGATACATATGAGTATCCACTAAGACAGATGAAGTGGATCTCTGATGAATCTTCTCAAGAAACTCATATGATCTAGACTCTGATTCTTGAAGGGTTGTTTGTGTGCCTCTCAAGAATCCTCAAGTGCTCCCCAACTCCTAGGTGAGTTGGTCCATCTCCAATTCCTTCTCCCTCAGAGCCTCATGATACATCTCACTAACCCTCAGTAGATAATCATTGTCTGTCAACAATTGCTGGTAGTCAGTCCTCATCACAGATACACTCTCCTTGAGAGTATGAAAATCATCCATGGAAAATCCTCCATCTGAGCTACCATGTGCCATGGATGCTCTCCAACAGTAATCTTCCATCACTATATGCATGTCATCAATACGTCTAGTGGTTGCCATGATCATAGCCTCACTAACTCTCAATTGTGCTGCTAAGTGGTGTGACTTATGATCATGGTCATGCTGAGGTGCCATCTCGGACCCCTCACTGCTAGTGTTAGTCCTACTAGTGTCAACTCTGGAATCCCCAAAAAAACCCTCTGCATAATATGACGTGATGAACTATCCATTGTCTACTATGTTTTTAGGTACTCTTGTATGCCACTGCACCCCATCACTAGATGATATCTCCCCCTGAATCACATTGTACCCTGTATGAGGAATTGTATCCTCCTGTGCACTCAACTTGCTACTATCTTCTATGCATGGATCCCATATAGTTGTGTCTAGAAACATGCTATGGTCATCCTGAATACTAAAGAGTGCATCCTCATCAATGCAATTTGATCCTGGAAGTAAGTGCCCCATCAACCTGTCAGCCTCTGCAATCTGCTCAACCAATGGAGTCTCCAATAGCTATGACTCAATCTCCTTTGGTTGACCTATATGTGTGAGATCAATTTCTTGTACGTCTTGCACCTCCTCCTGGATCTGTGGGTCTACTTGTCCATGGTGTGCATCCCTCACACTATCCTTTGAGGTAGAGTCACTATCACTAGCCTATGTGCAAGAGTCATTGTCATCATCCGAGTACTCTAAATCAACATCTATCACTCCATCCACACACACCTCATCCTCCCTATCATAGTGTGCCTCAATAGTGTGCTTCATATCCTTACCCCTACACCTATGATCAGGTTCCCATGGCCCCTTGCAATTGTAGCAAGGTTGTGTTCTCCTACTAGGCGTGGGGTTTCTCTATTCTTCCTTCCATCTAGCTATCATAGCTCTGTTTTCCTCTGCTATGTCGACCCAATGTGTAACCTCATATTTACTCCAACTAGGATTTTTATAGGATACAAAATGATGGAATGTCATTAGACCTCTAAGATTCTCATTGAGGGTTTGATATTCCCTATCACAATCAACAATCCCTCTAGTAAAGTCCAAAACATCCATAGATTTGTTTTCCTCTACTATGTTGACCCAATATGTAACCTCCTCTTTGCTCCACCTAGGATTTTTTATAGATAAAAATTGTTGGAATGTCAATTGAGCCCTAGTTTCCTCCCCAAGGGCATAATATTTCCCTTTACAGAACATACTCTCTCTAGCAAGGTAAAACAAATCCATCTCTCCTTATGGAAGACCCTCAGGTTGGCAGGAGTTTAAGCTCTGATACCATTGTTATGATCCCAAGCCATTATGCAAGGATCATCACGGTTTTTGTGTCTTTTTAAAACTTTTCTAAGTGAGGTATTTCGTCAAACACTTGGTGATATACTTGTTTAGATGTGTTTACTTACTGAATGGCCTCTTGATTTTGGCCTTAAGGTTTACTGATGTGATATATATGTGTGTTGCAGCAATAAACAAAGATATAACCATGGAACATACCTCAACCATATGCAATATGATAGACAACCCAAAACATCTCAAATCTACTTTTATTCATAAGATAGAAGAACCTGCTACAATGGAGATGTCGATCTGGAATGCTCAACAAATGGCTATGAAAATAGACAATAGAGCTGCTACAAAAAGCTCTCGATAATACAAAATAAGCCTCCAAAGGCTGGATAAGAAATGAAGACCAATGCCACGTCCTACTGGATAGTTGAAGTGCCTCAACAATTCATCCCTAGTGCCAAAGATGTCCAATCACCTCAAGAAATATGCCAACACTAGATCGGGTGATGGAAAGAACAACCCGGGTGCCCGAATCTCCAAGATCCCTCTCAAACCCTATAGATATGAACTCCTCCACTGAATGGTGCACCCCACTGGATGACTAAAACCCTAATAATTTGACCTCTCTCCTAGAGACCTCCAACGGCTCCACCAATCCACTAGAATGATATATCGGGGCATGACAATGAATACCCAAGTGCTCAAATCATCAAAATACCTACTACATTCTTAGATCTAGCTACCCTCCAAATAATGGTGCACCCTCCTCTTGGGAAATCGTCCCACTATCAATACAAATAAATCTGCCACTGAAATTCTTCTGGAAACCATCAAGAATGATGCTAGGACACATGCAAGGAAAACCCAATACCTGGAATTCTTGAAATCACTCCTCGGCTAGGACAAATCCTCCCTCAATGAATGGTGCACCCCTCTTGCTGGAAACCCTAGCTGGTGCGCCCTCTCTCTCTCTGCCCTGCAACTGATGTAGAATCCTTCTGCAACTGAGTAGATATGGAACTAGAATGGTGTGGGAGAGTATTGCATCTCTGATACTAAGCTTGGTACAAGATAGGTGGAATATTTCACCACCGAATTGTCCTCTAGGGTTTGTTAAGTCAAAACCCTCAAAACCCCCAATGTTGGGCTCACTAGCTAAAAGCCAGATATCAAAATAAAATCATACATGAATGAATGAGAAGAGGCCCTTGCC
>JZKD02S0665125.1:35976-49658 GCA_000966675.3 Picea glauca | reverse complement strand
CTCATTATCTCTCCTTGTGGCTTCCCTAGCCACTGAAAGTCACTTATAGCCATCCCATCCTATAGTTTTTCTCCTCCCAATTCCAATGAGCTATTACGCTGAGAGTTTCCTCCAAGTAATGTGCCCAAAATGACCTCTTCAGTGATTTCAATTAACTTATAGCTCAAAATAGTCAAAATCATGGAAATCGTTGGAATGCAACGAAACCAAATTCAACCTATGCGGAATGGCTCATAATGATGGAATATGATGATCAATGCAAGTTAGACCCCACAATGCCTCTCAAATACCCCTATACTCGCTATAACATCCATCTGGCTACTATGGTCAACATAAATCTCTGCACTGTGATGATGTCCCAAAGTGGGGACATTACATTATGAAAATAACAAATCATTAGGAATAGATATGTCATATTCAATTAGAAGGTCGTGTATAAAGATTAGTTGCAGGGAAAGAAACAAGAAAGAGAAAAACCATAATGCATAGTGCTTGATGAGATCACTGAAAAGAAAATTCCAAAGGTACCAGAAAATCATAATGTACAACAACAGGATCAATAGGTACCTCAAACTCCTACAAGTTTTGTTAGAATATCTACCAGGTTAAGTAGACCCCCTGAACGATACTCTCCTTCATTGTATTATTTATTGTTGATTGATTCTGGTGAACCAGAATGTTATGAAGAGGTAACGCAGGTAGACACCAAAACGAAGTGGGAGAAAGGCATAAAAGAGCAAATGGATTCCTTGCTAAATAACTAGACTTGGGGCTTGGTTCAGTTGCCTGCAGGAAAAAGAGCAATGCAAAATAAATCAATTTACAAGTTGAAGGAAAAAGATGGAGGGAAAAAGCGGTACAAGGCTAGACTTGTTGTAAAGGGGTTTGCACAAAAGAAAGGTATAGATTTTGATGAAATATTTTCTCATGTTGTTAAAATGACTTCAATTAGGACTATTTTAAGTCTTGTGGTAGTAGAATATTTGCATCTTGAATAGTTAGATGTAAAAACAGATTTTCTCCATGGGGATTTGGAGGAAGAGATTCATATGCAGCAGCCACAAGGGTATGAGGTCAAAGGGGAGGAGAATTTGGTATGCAGGTTGAAGAAGAGATAGTATGGCCTAAAGCAAGCTCCAAGGTAGTCGTATTTGAAGTTTGACAATTTTATGACAGAACATGGTTATAGTAGATGTCATTCTGATCACTGTGTTTGTTTTAAAAATCTAGAAAATGGAAGCTATATTATCTTGCTATTGTATGAAGATAACATGATTGTTGCAAGGTCTAATATGAAGGATATAAATGTGCTTAAGAAGAAATTAGCTAATTAATGTGTGATGAAGGATTTGGGTGCCGCAAAGAAAATACTTGGTATGAGAATAACAAGAGACACGAAAAATCTCAAATTGACATTGTCTCAGGGTGAGTACATAAAGAAGGTGTTGGAGATGTTTAGAATGCATAATGCAAAACCAGTTAGTACACCTTTGGCCATCCATTTCAATTTAAATAAGGAAATGTGTCCCAAGACACAGGAGGAGATAAAATACATGTCCAAGGCCCCTTATTCATCAACAGTTGGCATTTTGATGCATGCGATGGTTTGCACAAGACCAGATATTGCACATGCAGTGGGAGTTGTGAGCAAGTATATGAACAATCCAGGTAAAGAACATTGGGAGGTAGTAAAGTGGATTCTCAGGTATTTAAGAGGTACTGCTACTCATGCATTATGTTTTAGAGGTTCAGACATTGTTCTACAAGGATATGTTGATTCAGATATGGCAGGTGATAAAGATAGTAGGAGGAGCACCACAGGGTATGTTTTTACTATAGGCGGAACAACAGTGAGTTAGATTTAGAAACTACAAAAGGTTGTTGAACTTTCAACAATGGAAGCAGAGTATGTTGCTACTACATAGGCTAGTAAAGAAATGATTTGGTTACAAAGGTTTATGGAGGAATTGGGAAAGAAATAGGAGAATAGCAGGTTGAACTGTGGTAGTGAGAGTGCCATTCATATTGAAAATAAATCATCCTTCCATTCGAAGACTAATCATATACAAATCAAGCACCATTTCATATGATCCATCTTAGAAGATGGAAATTTGAAGTTGGAAAAGATACACACTAGCCAGAATCCTACAGACATGTTAACTAAGGGAGTAACTAGGGAGAAACTGAGTTTCTACTCAGTTTCAGATGGTCTTCAATCATGAAGATGAAGATGAGAAATTTTCCAGATCCAAGAAGGATCATATTCCAGCAGATACAACAATGGTGGAGTTGTTGAGATCAGTCTCCAAGTAAGATATTGTTGGTTGTGGAGCTTGATTATCTTCTTGATTCAGAGGTATTTGTTTTCAACCGTTTTTATACCCCATGAAGACTTTACACCCTGGAAGAATGTACATTCCTCCACGTGGGGAAGCGTAGAGGGGAGTTACCCCCTCTGTGGGGTCTGGGGGAAAGCGGGCCCCGGTAGGGATTTGGGGGAGAGGCCCCTGAAGGAAAAATTGCCTTGTAAATGTATATTGTGATTTAATAGTAAATCTGGAGCATTCATTATAAGGTTGCAGATCTGACGATAGAATTTATGTTAGGGTTTTGTTCCCTAGAAGGAAACATTTTTTTATGAGGGAAACATACTGTGGTTATGTACCATTGTGAATATTGTATTCTGAAATAGGAGATTGTGAGAGAAAGAAGAGGAAGATACATTGGGATTGTTGTAGGTTGTATCCCTTCATTTGTTGGATAATAATAAAGGAAAGACCTGAAAATTTATTTGGTGGACGTATTCCACACTGGGTGAACTATGTATATCTATGTATCTATTGTAATATGTATCTTTTGTGTTTTATTTCCACATTTTTTTTTATTTTATTGCTATGCGGTCAATTTTTTCTAACAACTGGTATCAGAGAGAAAGGTAACTCGAAAGAAAATATGGTTCCTAGTTCGAGTGGGATCAATGGTGGAAGATGGAAAGTTTAGGGTTGAGAAATTTAACGTCCAAAACTACCATTTATGGAAGATGCAAATGGAAGATTATTTATATCAGAAGGATCTATTCCTACCATTGGGTGGAATAGAAAAAAATTCGATGGCCATGAAGGACGAAGAATGGGAGGTTCTTGAAAGAAAGGTACTAGGAATGATACGGCTAAGCTTGGAATCATCGGTGACTTTCAATATTTCGAAAGAAAAGAC
The DNA here is from genome assembly GCA_000966675.3 of Picea glauca. NCBI lineage: Eukaryota > Viridiplantae > Streptophyta > Pinopsida > Pinales > Pinaceae > Picea > Picea glauca. The sequence continues at coordinate 46,442 of JZKD02S0665125.1, read as the reverse complement.
AATGAAGGAGTTGATGGACACATTGGATAAATTGTATGAAAAACCCTTGTCATCTAATAAGGTATTTATAATGAAGATATTATTTAATATGAAGATGTCAGAAGGTGGGTCTGTTGCAGATCATTTAAATGAATTTAACATGGTTATTAATCAATTAAGTTGTGTAAATGTGGACTTTGATGATGAGGTTAGGGCTCTTCTAATATTGTGCTCATTGCCAGAAAGATGGAACGGCTTGTTCATGGTTGTAAGTAACGTTGTCTCTGGTTCAAACACTTTAAAATTTGATGATGTTGTTGGTGTTATCCTTAGTGATGAAATGTGAGGGAAAATCACGGGTGAGACATCAGGTAATGCATTAAACATGGAGAACAGGGGAAGACAAAAGGATAGAGGAAAGGGCTCACAGAACCACGGGAATTCTAGGAAGGGCATATCCAAATCCATATTTGGAAAGATAGAGTGCTGGAATTGTGGGAAGAAAGGACATTTGAAGAAAGACTGCAAAGCTCCAAAGAAATAAAGAGAACAACAGGTGAAAAATCGGGAAGCAAATGTAACAGGTGATGTGTTACAAGATGCTTTGATTCTTTATGTAGATAATATGTTTGAGTCTTGGGTAGTATATTCAGGGGTTTAATTTCATGCCACGCCCCATAGGAAACATTTTCTATATTATGTTCAAGGTGATTTTGGACAGGTTCATTTGGGTGATGATACACCATGAAAAATTGTTGGAATGAGAAAGGTAAAAATAAAGCAAAGAAATGGAAACCAATGGTTGTTGAAAGAGGTAAGACATGTTCCAAATCTAAGGAAAAATATAATTTCAACAGGGAATTTGGAAAGTGAAGGTTGTATATCCATATTTACAGATAAGGTGTGGAAGGTCACCAAACGATCAATGGTGATAGAAATAGGAGAGAAGGTAGGTACATTGTATTCATGGACTGGTAATAATGACTCTTCTATATCTTTAGCTTCTACATGAGTGGATAAAACACTGTGGCATCATAGGCTTGGACACATGAGTGAGAAGGGGATGCAGATACTTCACAAAAGAAATTTTTTGCCCAATATTAAACAAATTGATTTGAATTTATGTGAGCATTGTGTTTATGGAAAAAAGAAGAGAGTCAGATTTCTCAGAGTCGGAAAAGAAAAGAAGAGTGAAAGGTTAGAGCTTGTGCATACAGATGTATGGGGACTAGCTCAGGTATCATCTCTTGGTGGCTCTCGTTATTATGTTACTTTTATTGATGATGCAACTAAAAAAACTTGAGTTTATTGCATTCGACAAAAATCTGATGTTTTTTATACTTTTAAGAAATGGAAAGCTTTGGTTGAGAATGAGATAGGAAAAAGGTTGAAGTGTATCAGATCAGACAATGCAGGTGAATATTGCAACAAGGATTTTGATAATTATTGTTCATACCATGGGATTTGTAGAGAGAATACAGTTCCAGGAACACCACAAGAAAATGGTGTGTCGAAAAATATGAACAGGACAATCATGGAGTGTGCAAGAAGTATTTGATTGCATGTTGGTTTTCCCTTACATTTACGGGAAGATGTTGTAGATATTGTTGTTTACTTAATAAACATAGGACCTTTCATCTCTTTGGATGGTAGAATTCCAAAGAAGGCATGGACAGGTAAAAAGGTAAACTATTGTTTTTTGAAGACTTTCGGTTGTGAATCATTTATCCATACTGATAAAGAAAATAGAACAAAGCTTGAGGAAAAATCCAAGAAGTGTACCTTTATTGGATATGGTGTTAATGATTTTGGTTATCATTTATGGGATTATGAAAATAACAAAATAATTGGGAGCAGATATGTCATATTCAATGAGAAGTTCATGTACAAAGATCAGTTGCAGGGAAAGAAACAAGAAAAAAAAAATAGAATACGCAGTGCTTGATGAGATCACTAAGAAAGAAATTTCAAAGGTACCAGAAAATAATAATGTACAACAACAGGATCAGCAGGTACCTCAAACTCCTGCAATTTTTGTTAGAATATCTATCAGGTTAAGTAGACCCCCTCAACGATACTCTCCTTAATTGTATTATTTATTGTTGACTGGTTTTGGTGAACCAAGATGTTATGAAGAGGCAATGCAAGTAGACACCAAAAATAAATGGGAGAAAGGGATGAAAGAGGAAATGGATTCCTTTGTAAATAAACAGACTTGGGACTTGGTTCAGTTTCCTGTAGTAAAAAGAGCATTGAAAAATAAATGGTTTTACAAGTTGAAGGAAGAAGATGGAGGAAAAAAACAGTACAAGGATAGACTTGTTGTAAAGGGGTTTGCACAAAAGAAAGGTATAGATTTTGATGAAATATTTTTTCTTGTTGTTAAAATGACATCAATTAGGACTATTTTAAGTCTTGTGGCAATAGAATATTTGCATCTTGAACAGTTAGATGTAAGAAAAACTTTTCTCCATGCGGATTTGGAGGAAGATATTTATATGCAGTAGCCACAGGAGTATGAGGTCAAAGGGAAGGAGAATTTGGTATGCAAGTTGAAGAAGAGTTTGTATGGCCTAAATCAAGATCCAAGGCAGTGGTATTTGAAGTTTGACAATTTTATGACCGAACAAGGTTATAGTAGATGTCATTATGTTCACTGTGTTTATTTTAAAAAACTAGAAAATGGAAGTTATATTATCTTGCTATTGTATGTAGATAACATGATGGTTGTAGGGTCTAATATGCAACATATAAATGTGCTCAAGAAGAAATTACCTAATTCATTTGTGATGAAGGATTTGGGTGTTGCAAAGAAAATCCTTGGTATGAGAATAACAAGAGACAAGAAAAATTGCAAATAGACATTGTCTCAGGGTGAGTACATAGAGGAGGTGTTGGAGAGGTTTAGAATGAAGAATGAAAAAACAGTTAGTACACCTTTAGCCAACCATTTCACGTTAACTAAGGAAATGTGTCCCAAGATGCGGGAGGAGATAGAATACATGTCTAGGATCCCTTATTCATCAACAGTTGGCAGTTTGATGTATGTGATGGTTTGCACAAGACCAGATATTGCACATGCAATGGGAGTTGTGAGCAGTTATATGAAGAATCCAAGTAAAGAACATTGGGAGGAAATAAAGTGGATTCTCAAGTATTTGATAGGTACTGCTACTCATGCATTATGTTTTGTAGGTTCAGACACTGTTCTATAGGGATATGTTGATTCAAATATGGTAGGTGATAAAGATAATAGGAGGAGCACCACAAGGTATGTTTTTACTATAGGTGTAACAACAGTAAGTTGGATTTCGAAACTAAAAAAGGTTGTTGCACTTTCAACAACAGAAGAAGAGTATGTTGTTTCTACAGAGGCTAGTAAAGAAATGATTTGGTTATAGAGGTTTATGGAGGAATTGGGAAAGAAGAAGGAGAATAACAGGTTATAATGTGACATTGAGAGTGTCATTCATCTTGCAAATAACTCAACCTTCCATTAGAAAAATAATCATATATAGCTCAGGTACCATTTTATATGATCCGTCTTAGAAGATGGACATTTGAATTTGAAAAAGATACACACTAGCTAGAATCCTGCAAACATGTTAACTAAGGGAGTAACCAGGGAGAAACTGAATTCCTGCTCATTTTTAGTTGGTCTTCAAGCATGAAGATGAAGATGAGAAATTTTCCAGGTCCAAGAAGGATCATAGTCCAGCAGATAAAACTTCGGTGGAGTTGTTGAGATTAGTCTCCAAGTAGGATATTGTTGGTTGTGGAGCCGAATTATCTTCTTCATTCAGAGGTCTTTGTTTTCAACAATGCTTATACCCCATGAATACATTACACACCGGAAGAATGTACAATCCTCCACGCGGGGGATCGCAAAGGTGGGTTACCCCCTCTGCAGGGTCTGGCAGCAAGCAGGCCCCTGAAGGAAAAATTTCCTTATAAATGTATATTATAATTTCATAGTAAATCTGGACCATTCATTATAAGGTTGCAGATCTAATGGTAGAAGTTATGTTAAAAAAAAAATCCCTAGAAGGCAACCTTTTTTTATGAGGGAAACGTGTTGCGGCTATGTATCATTTCGAATATTATATTCTGAGATAGGAGACTGTGAGAGAAAGAAGAGGAAGTTACAACAGGTTTGTTGTAGGTTGTATCCCTTCATTTGCTGGATAATAATAAAGGAAGGACCTAGAAATTTCTTTGGTGGAAGTATCCCACACTGGGTGAACCACGTATATCTATGTCTCTATTGTATTGTGTATCTTCTGTGTTTTATTTCCGCATTTGTTTTATTTATTGCTCTAGGATCCTATTTTTATAAAATTTTGGAGCATACGTTCTAACTCCCCAAGTCTCCCAGAGTTTTGAACTCCTTAACTCTCAGGGTCTCATTAGCCATTGGGTCAAGAAACCACACACTAGGGATGACACGAGGAAGATACCAGAGATGACACATGGCCTTATCAATGGGAGAAACATGTCATGTTCCTATTGGCATATAAGGTTTGTAAAAGTGTGAATTAAGGTGACACATGGAATGTCGCACATGGGTCCACGTCACCCTATGTGATGTCAGCATGCCACATCACTCTATATTGATAGCCTTCGGGAACCATCCCAATACATTTGTTTCTACGATCGATATAGGTCCACATAGATCCCTAGATCTGCAGCCTTCGTTGCTTCGCGACTTCGGCGTTTGAGGGTTCCACTCGTTTAACACTCCTTTTCCCCCAGAGTAGTTCAACGTCGAATTGACTAAGATCTAGATCCAACGGATGGGAGAGATCCCAACACACCCTCGGATCAATGGTCTGCATTACTTCGCGAGTTCGACATTCCTAGGTTATAACTGTTTAATGCCTTTTCTCTCTTGGAGTAGGACTTTGTCAAAGTGTTACACGCTATCCTTCCATTAGTTGATCGGGCGGTTGGGAGAGGTTCTCGAAGGACTCCCCATATCAACGACTCACAATTTTATCTCAAATCTCCCTAGGTTTCAATGTTTGGCCACTCCTAGAGGGACACCTATCAACCTGAAAAGTGCTGGCAAGATGCGTGGCACCTGCCTCATGTTACTGACACCTCTTTATTATGTCACAAGGCCACCACACATGGCATCATCATTTCTTGACGTGTGGAAACCCACATTCTCTCGATGTGATACACTCATCCCCATGATCAAACGACCGAGAGGGGTCCTGAAGGATCCTTAGATCGACGACCCACATTACTTCGTGACTCCATCATTCAGAAGTTTTGGTGTTATAACACTTATATTCTCCCGAAGTGGTCAACGTTGAACTGGCCACGGTGTAGATCCAACAGTCAGGGGAGATCCTGAATACTCTCATATCTACGGCTCGTGTTTCTTTATGTTTAAGGAGTGGATAGGGGTTTAGCAAGGAGATGAATCCTATGATGATGGGTATCTGACCACTAGTTGTCGATCATCCATCAAGTTACCATTTTGATAGGTCGCCTTCAACGCAATCTAGATTTTATGAGGATTCCACCATCTCAGAGATTTGGACTCTCGAAGTTGCGAAACTCATAAGGCTTCGCTCCCGTCAGGCGTAGCGCTGGGTTCCATGATTTCTTTCATATGAGGCTTTTGATAAGTTTTGATGGCTACACTAGATATCAGTCGAAATTATATTAAGATCATGGGAATGAGCCTGCAGTTACTTGGATAATTGGTTTGAAGGAAGTGCCTTCCATTCTCAGAACTCAAGTTCTAAAATAGGGAAAGGTAAATCAAGGGATCGACCGAACCCAAACGGTCTTGTGGAGTCTATCCCATCTCTTTACTTGTGTAATTGATACCTAATTAATCCCTCTGAGAAATCTTCTAACTAGGACAGAGGCCAACACCTTATGTCCCAAATTCATTTAGAACCCCATTACTAATAGTTTTCCATTTCTAGGTAAAAGTAAGCAGAAACCCATTGACAGGGGATAATGTTCAAACTCTACCTCAAAATATTTATTCGGTTAGACCGCCAGAGTCACAATTATCTAGCATCTAACAAGATACAATAATATTCTATCATCCTTATATATCAAGGATGGATATGTATAGAGAAAATACAAGCATTCAATCAGACATTTAAATTCAAGTTTTCATAGTCTATGGAATACTTATCTATTATAGTTGATAGACAACCAACTGACTGTGGGTTTTTGCCTCTCCACCCAACCATAGGCTCAGAGGAATTCATTCTTAGTGCTTTGGACACCCCCATGCCAATCCATGATAACACTAGGGAACTTTTTCAATTTCTCATAGATTCTTTCTCTATCACAGCCTATGTTGTTACACATTATTTTGGTCATTCTAATGATGATATCACATACATGTGTTCAGGCTCCCAACATGACTTTGTCTGAGAAGAGAAACTTCTTTCCTCCTCTACAAAGATGCTTTTTAGAAAGGGTTCGCAAGCTGCCCATACTACACAGTGCGGAAATCCATCATTTCCGCAGGCTGCCCTATAGTTGGCCCACGAAATTTTCGCAGGCTGCTATATAGGCAGGGTGTGGTGGCATTCCAAAGCTAAAAGAGGAAAGAGATTTCATGAAGTTTCTAGAAGGAGAATCTTCTAGAATGTGAGGTGGTGTCTGTATGGTTGCGATCCTACTAGTTTCTCTGATTTGGTGGGATCATCCTCATCCTTTTAACCACTTCACCTTCTCCTATATAATCATGGGCTTCTCATGGAAAAGGTTAAGCACAGTTGAGAAAGATCAAGAAAAGAATTGGTGAGAGAATACGTTGAAGATTGTGTGAAGAATCCTATTCTTAGTGATGCTTGAGGCCTCCATTTGTCATCTTTTGTGGATCATCTTCATGTGAATTTTAGAGCAAGTGTATGTGTGTGTTGGGACGAAGGACCACTAAAAGGGAACTTGTGACATCAAGGAAATTCAGTTGTATCTTCCACTTTTCATTAATATAATACGGTGATACATCTCTTTCCCATAAAATGATTAGTATTTTATTACATGATTCCTTGATCACATGTTTAGATTGTCATTGAGTTCTACTATTATTTCTTTCATGTTGGTTGGTTTGTGTTATCGCAGATCTGATTCTACAAGAGAATTGGAGTGAAGCGGGGACAACAAAGATATAAGGAAGCGATTCATAAGGTATGTTATATATTCCTCTTTGGATAGTAAACTCAATTATTGCAACTTAGGGAAAGCATCTTGTTCCTTCTTGTTTTGTTCTAGATCCAGGTGGATCTAGGGGGATCAGTTCATGTCTGTATCTACGGATTTATTCGCACTCATTGGATTGTACTATCGTACCTTGGGGGTCATTAACATCAATGGTGATTTCCCTCGCACTTGTTAACGGTTTTCATTAATGACCGGTAATCAAGTGGTTTCTGACCATGTTTGACTTCAGCACTTGTATTCAAATGGCTAGATTCGTACTAACGAACGACAGAATTGAAGACCCTGGACCTCATCATTTTTTATCCAGGTTGTGATGGAGTATTTATGGTTTGAGTTGGCACATAGATCCACTTTGTATGTCTCATGGCTATGTCTGTATATGAGTTTTCAAATACATAGATCCACAGTGTATTCCTAGTGGCTATGTAGAATCTTGATGACATGGATCCACAATGTATAATTGGTGGCCATGACTTACATTTATGATTTCAATCATTTATAGTCTGAATATGGGAATGCTTATTTCAGACATGGTGTAATATTATGCAGATGCTTGATTGTTTGTAGGTTCCTTGGTGCACTCCTCATTCCTGGCACACACATACACATTTTTACAAAGTATTTCGGTTGTCATGAGTTCCAGCCTCATACTTTGGGGAGCATTCTGTTACATATTATTTTGGTCATTCTAATGATGATATCACAAACATGTGTTCAGGCTCCCAACATGACTTTGCTTGAGAAGAGAAAATTATTTCCTCCTCTACAAAGCTGCTTTTTAGAAAGGGTCTACAGGATGCCCATACTACACAATGCGGAAATCCATCATTTCTGCAGGCTACCCTATAGTTGGCCCACGGGATTTTCGTAGGCTGCTATATAGGAAAGGTGCGGAGGCATTCCAAAGCTAAAAGAGGAAAGAGGTTTCACGAAGTTTCTAGAAGGAGAATCTTCTAGAATGTGAGGTGGCATCTGTATGGTTGTGATCCTACTGGTTTCTCTGATTTGGTGGGATCATCCTCATCCTTTTAACCACTTCACCTTCTCCTATATAATCATGGGCTTCTCATGGAAACAGTTAAGCACAGTTGAGCAAGATCAAGCAGAGAATTGGTGAGAGAATAGGTTGAAGATTGTGTGAAGAATCCTATTCTTATTGATGCTTGAGGCCTCCATTTGTCCATCAAGCTTTTGTGGATCATCTTCATGCGAATTTTGGAGCAAGTGTATGCGTGTGTTGGGACGAAGGACCACTAAAAGGGAACTTGCGACATCAAGGCAATTCAGTTGTATCTTCCACTTTTCCTTAATATAATACGGTGACACGTCTCTTTCCCATAAAATGATTAGTATTTTATTACATGATTCTTTGATCACATGTTTAGGTTGTCATTGAGTTCTACTATTTTTTCTTTCATGTTGGTTGGTTTGTGTTATCCCAGATCTGATTCTACAAGAGCACTGGAGTGAAGTGGGGACAACAAAGATATAAGGAAGCGATTCATAAGGTATGTTATCTATTCCTCTTTGGATAGTAAACTCAATGATTGAAACTTAGGGAAAGCGTCTTGTTCTGTATCGTTTTGTTCTAGATCCAGGTGGATCTAGGGGGATTAGTTCATGTCTGCATCTACCGATTTACCCAATAACAATGTGAGGTTTATCACATGCTCCCTCAGCATCAAGATCGCAACCTTCTACTCAAGTCAGGTTTTTTGGGTTCTCTCCAATAATGATAGCAACTTATTCTTTTCATTTCTTCCTCTTAGTGTATCTGGATCGCATGCCCCATGTGGCCATGGTCGCTTTCTTTTCTTCCTTCGTGTGTATTCTTGCATGCCTTTTTCCTCCCCATGAAGGTTTTGGACCTGACATGTTCATTCTGTCAGAAGAAACTCAGGTTAGTCTGGGCCTGCAGAAAAACTGCACTCTGTTGTACTTCGGGCTGACAATATTTTGTCTCCTCGGCCAGACTCTCCATGCTTCCATTCATGGGGGTATTTTATCGTTCATCCACCTGTCCTTTTTTCATTAACTGATTTTTCCTTGGGATTAGGATGAGGCTTATTATTTCAGCAAGGATAATTTGGGTCAATTTGACATAATGAACCCTCTCTACTATTTCCTCACTCTTTCCTCTAGTGATATAATGGTCAATACTTCAAGGCTTCACCCCCATAGTCAGTTATTGGAAATATAAACAATAATACATTTACATTATTTCCCATGCCATAGCATGGTGATCATAATTAATGATTAATTACAAGTTGGGGAAAACAAGGGTGTTACAGTAGTATTAATCATCATCTATTGAGATATATGTTGGATATTGCATAGCTGTGTGCTATCATGTGAGCTTAGATACGTGTTGATTTGTTTTTAGACTTTCTTTGGAACAGTTAATGAAAAATGTTATTTGTAAGGTGATGTTTTTTAGGGCTGTATTTACGCATATATTGATGGGAGAGGTAATTCTAGTGGGATTGTAGGGTGATGTTTTTTAGGACTGTATTTATGCATATATTGTTAGGAGGAGTAATTCTAGTGGGATTGTTTTTATTTTTTTTAAATCTCTGGATCCTAATGAAGGATTCTAAGACATGCATCTCATCATATGAGGAATTTGATTTTGTTCTATCTATTGAAAATATATCCTTTTTTCGAGGAACGAAAAAACATGAATTGCAAACATTCAATTACCAATGAATGGACACAAATGAGAAGTTAGGAGAACTTAGAAGGGAATAAGTGAACATGAAGAAAAAACATTTAATTACCAGTTAATGGACTTGACTGATAATTTATGAGTCCAAGAGGTTATCTCAACCAATTGTCATCAATGATGTTGGACATTTGATTAGTTTTGTACTAACAAATGCCTAATTCGAATCACCTTGGATGAAGAGTGCTAGTCTATGATGATGAGTTTACTAGGTATTGCATCAATAAATGTGTAGAAGCATCCCTTGGATTTTCTCACAAGCTTTTTCTTGGAAAGAAACATGTTGGGATAGGATTTTGGGACCACTTTTGGGAGTTGTGCAACATGCATAGAAGAAGGAAAGATAGTTGGTGCACTTTCGGGACCAGTGCGTGCACAAAGGAAGGAATATCAATGAAGTTGTTAGGCCTTTTGGGTCCATTGATATGGGCTAAGCCCTAATGTAATTGTATAAATATGTAATGGTTTTGGGATAGAGAAAAAAACTTGGTAGTGAAAATGGTGAGATAAGAATGTAATGTAATGTAAGAGAGGAAGTATGAAATATATGTGAGTAGGTAAGACA
>JZKD02S0665125.1:10911-35966 GCA_000966675.3 Picea glauca | reverse complement strand
TTGATGTATGAGCTTAGAGATTTGATAAAAATGATGATGACTATCAACTTTCACTCAAACTAAATTTCATTTTTCTAACCTTAAGAAATGTAAGAAATTACTTAGTGGAAAATGTGTTAAGTGGAAGTGGTTGTTGGATATATGGACAAGTGGCAAATTGGGCAAAGTTGGACATATGTGGCTATGTGGACAACATGACCTAGAAGATGTTTCGAAGGAGGCTACTTGGAGAGTATAAATAAGAGGCAAGGGGTATCTTGTAATATGAATCTCTTGAGCATGAATTGAATATCTATTCTGAGAGAGAGAGAGTCTGCAGGATCTCATGGACACATCAAAGTTTCCGTAAGTTTGATGTCTTGACGGTGAAATTTTCGGAAGTTCATAAACCCTTGTTTCTGAAGGAGTACACGAGCAATAGTGGCCCAAAGAGTGTACATACATGGGCTGAAGTGAGACATAACGTATACATACACGGGATGAAGGAGGACAAAACACGTACAGTGAAGAAGTCGTGAAGACTTAGATGCGAGATGTTGATCAGGTTCTTGAAGGCTAAAGCAAGTTCCAGATCTGCACTCTATGGGCTTAGATCTGCCATAGAAACTCTGGTATGGTTACATGGTTGTCTTGATGGATACTCTTGCATATTGTATGATGAATTCTTAAGGCATTCTTGGTATGGCTGTTGTGATTTGATTTGTATTGGTTGATGGAGTGAGAAACACTCTTATGGTTCAGTACTAATATTATTTCCATAGTATACGGGTTGATTATACATGATTTAATAACATTCATATTGAATAGTTAAGGAGCATGAGTAAGTTGTTGGAGATCTTGGATGTGTTGTGATTGGTTACGGTTCAGATTGGACAGTGAAAGACAAAAGTTAATGTGACTAGAGGCTGCACAGGATCTAAGTTTATCTTGAAGAGAAAAACCCTAAATAACTCAGAAGTGATACGTAGGTTGTAGTACAAACTGGCTGCGTACATATGCGATATGTACTACTAGTAGGGCGCGTACATACGCATGTTGCACTACTGACAGGTCGTGTACCTATTGACAGATTGGTATTTGTTGAGGATTGATTCCTCTTCTCAGTTGGTGTTGAGTTGTGTAAGCTGAGTCTTGCATTATAGAGCTGGTGCTCTTGTAGAGTTGTACTCTATTCAGTTGTTGCTGATAACCCAAGGATTGTAGTCAGTAATAAAAATAAAATTGTACATACATCTTGCGTTCCTTGTGATGATGAGTTGTTGCTAATATATGTTGTTGATGCATGTTCACATTTAATTGGTTATAAATGACATCAATAAGCAGATGAGTAAATGGTGATTGCTAACTAAGGAGTTTTATGAAAGGGAAGCTTTGAAAAAGAGCCCCACACTCATTCACCCCCCCCCTCTAAGTGTGGTCGGTGTGTTCAACATATCTTGCACACACTGGTCAATAATCCCACACAGTGCATTCAATGAAGTTTCATCCTTCATTAGTTCTAAACAACTTTTTAAGAAACTTTCCACAATACTTACCTTCTCAAATGTCCTTTCTGTCATTGAGTGGTTGTAGGATGGAGGCATGGCATACACAGGTGGCCTATCATACACAAGTTGCAAATTCAATGCCACCAATTTTTTTTCTAACAACTCCTTCCTTCCTTGTATGTGTCTCTCTCTTTCTGAGGATCAAACGTCGAAGGAGGTTCTGCTTCTTTCCTGACCCACTGGTCAGTCTGAATTCCTTTTTCTGCCGCATCAACTCCTATTCTCACTCCTCCATGTGTAACTATTTCTACTCTTGGTCTATTATCGTGGTCTTATATTGCTATCATTTGAAGATTCTGGTTCCTCTTTTCCTACCACTTCACGATCGAATGCGGACAATATTTTGTCACATGATACAATTGTCTACAATATGTGCACGTTTTACAAGGATTCTGACAATCTCGCATCAAATGACCAAGCTAATTACAGTTATAAAAAATAATCGGTCCTCTTCCTCTATCGAATCCTCCTCTTCCCCAACCTATGAATCTTCCTCTTCCTCCTTGATTCTAGTCTCTTAGAGTATTATATTGCGATACTCCTCCTTTCGATTAGTCTTCCCCTTGAACTATGTATGCATCCATGGTGAGTTCTCTCATGAGATCGAGTGCATGACATTCCATTTTGTCATGTCCCACAGATTTACAAAAATTACAAAATAATTTCTTGGCAGTGTTATGATATTTCTACATCAAAGGATAGAAGTCAGGTGATGACCCACCGTTTTGCATATCTCACACCATACCCCTCCTCTCGGGGCCAAGGGATTCAAGGCTTTTGTAGAAAAATATTCTTTAAAGGCTAGACACTCTTTCTTATGATGACCTTCCTTTCTGCATGTGGTACACTAGATTTATTCATGTTTTTCTTTCCCTTTAGCAAGCTCTTGCAAATGAATTGTCAATGCTGCTAACTGTGACTAAACCTGAGCCATCCCTGCACCATTTTATCCTACAGGGGATGCTTCCATTTTCATGGGGATATCTAGTGCTTCAGACTATGACACAATCTTCTGCTGCATCAAGGGGCATCGTATATGTGGTAACAATCCTGCAATGAACCATTCCCTATGTTGCTTGTCTGGAATCTAGAAGGTTAATCAATCCATCAATATCTTGAATCTCTGATCAAAATCCCATACTGATTCATTCTGCAACTGCTTGATCTCTTTAAGTTCCGTTATACACCGTGACTTCGAATTTGGTTTCTGGAATTCTTTTAATAGAGCTTTCTTGATGTTTGCCAACGTTCTAGCTTGTACCACAGGCATAGTGGACTGATACTTCATATACCAGTGTAATGCACGGTCTCTGAATGTTGTCACTAACTACACAATTTTCACATCTTCATCCTAGATGTTCTTCACAGTCCATATTACTTTACAAAAAAACAAGTGTTGTTCTGGATCTTCTGTTCCTGCTCAATGAAAGACAGACATTGTCAAAGTGGGATCTACCCCCGCTATTGTATACTGTGTAGTATTCTTTGTCGGTGTCACCAATTGATTACGGGTTGTCGTACTACTTACACTACTCTGACTATATTTACCGTGTTCCTTGCTTCCCTCACTAACTACAAGTGTTTGTGACAAAGTTTCATATATCAGAGATGCACACGGGGTCATAGGTTCGACACAAAGTCTGGCCTGAGTCAGGTTACTGGGATGTGATGGATCTTCTTCGAGCTAACAATATTTTTCCTTTTCCTCTGTGCCCAATATTCCTTCTTTTTGGGGCACTACACTGGTGTCTCTTTCCTCAACCTCCCTATGTTTTTCTTCTCTAACAACCACAATCCTCTTCCTACTGTACCGAAATATTTTTCCACTTTGCAATACTCCAATATCTTCTTCTATCACATATTATTCTTCTCTCAACATTCTCAGTCCATGCGTTCCTTATTCATTCTTTCCTGCAACCCTCTTCTTCATACAATTAGACCATCCCCTGGTCAGCCCCTAATCCCCCTATGCGCATGAAGGAGCCTAGTTACTAGGGTGATCACATTCCAAATTCATAACCCCCTTATCATATAATGGCATTTTGATCCAAGTAGATAACGATTTTAAATATATTCAATGCGGACCCTTAAATAATTATCTTTCAACAATACTATATGACTGGGTACAATCTATAGAAAACTCAGTAATATAACCCCCCAATACACTATCCAATAAGAAATCGACTACGCGCGAGATCCGATTACTTATAGTATTAACTTGTTGAATCAACTTAGGGCTCTAATTCCTCGGAACAATAATGTAGAATGTTCTGTTATTTTTAGCTAACCTTTGTAACCACTCAACCAAGACTATCGAGAAATCAACAAAGAAAATCTCATGTAAGTCTAGAAATACATACCTTTGTAACCACTACTCCAAACTAATCCAAAAGTTCTTATTTTGATCTCTGGAAAAATTGTACTTTACCTCTAACCATTGTTCGATATATTCCTTATTTGTCCTCCACATTCCCCTCAATCAGAGATCCCGGTCCTGACAACAAAACCATTTGTTGGTGTGCAGTGGGAAGACCTTGGGTTCAACATGAATTCACCAACAAAATCCTCAGATAATGACCCTTTCAGCATCACCCACAAGTAGGTGAAGTCTCTCCCGAGGTATCTATGGGGACTGCAGGAACCGGGTTTTTGTAGTCATTAAAGGGATGCGAGGCAGTGATCATAACCATTATACTTAGCATTAGTTCATTATACCTTGTATCTTGTGCACATAAATGTAATAACATGTAAAACATTCATACCAACCAAAAAATCATTATATGTGCGCAATAAACAGAATAAAAAACACATCAAGACACAAGCACACCATGTTTAACATGGTTCACCCAAGATGGGATGTGTCCGCAACAATCAGATTCTTATTATATTATTTAGGATACTCATTACAAAATATTGACACTGCGCTGATACATCATGTCGTTGTCGTTCTCCTATCCCTCTATATATCTATGTCTCTCTTCTGTCTTACCTACTCACATATATTTCATACTTCCTCTCTTACATTACATTACATTCTTATCTCACCATTTTCACTACCAAGTTTTTTTCTCTATCCCAAAACCATTACATATTTATACAATTACATTAGGGCTTAGCCCATATCAATGGACCCAAAAGGCCTAACAACTTCATTGATATTCCTTCCTTTGTGCACGCACTGGTCCCGAAAGTGCACCAACTATCTTTCCTTCTTCTATGCATGTTGCACAACTCCCAAAAGTGGTCCCAAAATCCTATCCCAACATGTTTCTTTCCAAGAAAAAGCTTGTGAGAAAATCCAAGGGATGCTTCTACACATTTATTGATGCAATACCTAGTAAACTCATCATCATAGACTAGCACTCTTCATCCAAGGTGATTCGAATTAGGCATTTGTTAGTACAAAACTAATCAAATGTCCAACATCATTGATGACAATTGGTTGAGATAACCTCTTGGACTCATAAATTATCAGTCAAGTCCATTAACTGGTAATTAAATGTTTTTTCTTCATGTTCACTTATTCCCTTCTAAGTTCTCCTAACTTCTCATTTGTGTCCATTCATTGGTAATTGAATGTTTGCAATTCATGTTTTTTCGTTCCTCGAAAAAAGGATATATTTTCAATAGATAGAACAAAATCAAATTCCTCATATGATGAGATGCATGTCTTAGAATCCTTCATTAGGATCCAGAGATTTAAAAAAAATAAAAACAATCCCACTAGAATTACTCCTCCTAACAATATATGCATAAATACAGTCCTAAAAAACATCACCCTACAATCCCACTAGAATTACCTCTCCCATCAATATATGCGTAAATACAGCCCTAAAAAACATCACCTTACAAATAACATTTTTCATTAACTGTTCCAAAGAAAGTCTAAAAACAAATCAACACGTATCTAAGCTCACATGATAGCACACAGCTATGCAATATCCAACATATATCTCAATAGATGATGATTAATACTACTGTAACACCCTTGTTTTCCCCAACTTGTAATTAATCATTAATTATGATCACCATGCTATGGCATGGGAAANTTGATGTATGAGCTTAGAGATTTGATAAAAATGATGATGACTATCAACTTTCACTCAAACTAAATTTCATTTTTCTAACCTTAAGAAATGTAAGAAATTACTTAGTGGAAAATGTGTTAAGTGGAAGTGGTTGTTGGATATATGGACAAGTGGCAAATTGGGCAAAGTTGGACATATGTGGCTATGTGGACAACATGACCTAGAAGATGTTTCGAAGGAGGCTACTTGGAGAGTATAAATAAGAGGCAAGGGGTATCTTGTAATATGAATCTCTTGAGCATGAATTGAATATCTATTCTGAGAGAGAGAGAGTCTGCAGGATCTCATGGACACATCAAAGTTTCCGTAAGTTTGATGTCTTGACGGTGAAATTTTCGGAAGTTCATAAACCCTTGTTTCTGAAGGAGTACACGAGCAATAGTGGCCCAAAGAGTGTACATACATGGGCTGAAGTGAGACATAACGTATACATACACGGGATGAAGGAGGACAAAACACGTACAGTGAAGAAGTCGTGAAGACTTAGATGCGAGATGTTGATCAGGTTCTTGAAGGCTAAAGCAAGTTCCAGATCTGCACTCTATGGGCTTAGATCTGCCATAGAAACTCTGGTATGGTTACATGGTTGTCTTGATGGATACTCTTGCATATTGTATGATGAATTCTTAAGGCAATCTTGGTACGACTGTTGTGATTTGATTTGTATTGGTTGATGGAGTGAGAAACACTCTTATGGTTCAGTACTAATATGATTTCCATAGTATACGGGTTGATTATACATGATTTAATAACATTCATATTGAATAGTTGAGGAGCATGAGTAAGTTGTTGGAGATCTTGGATGTGTTGTGATTGGTTACGGTTCAGATTGGACAGTGAAAGAAAAAAGTTAATGTGACTAGAGGCTGCACAGGATCTAAGTTTATCTTGAAGAGAAAAACCTTAAGTAACTCAGAAGTGATACGTAGGTTGTAGTACAAACTGGTTGCGTACATATGCGATATGCACTACTAGTAGGGCGCGTACATACGCATGTTGCACTACTGACAGGTCGTGTACCTATTGACATATTGGTATTTGTTGAGGATTGATTCCTCTTCTCAGTTGGTGTTGAGTTATGTAAGCTGAGTCTTGCATTATAGAGCTGGTGCTCTTGTAGAGTTGTACTCTATTCAGTTGTTGCTGATAACCCAAGGATTGTAGTCCGTAATAAAAATAAAATTGTACATACATCTTGCATTCCTTGTGATGATGAGTTGTTGTTGATATATGTTGTTGATGCATGTTCACATTTAATTGGTTATAAATGACATCAATAAGAAGATGAGTAAATGATGATTGCTAACCAAGGAGTTTTGTGAAAGGGAAGCTTTGAAAAAGAGCCCCACACTCATTCACCCCCCCCTCTAAGTGTGGTCGGTGTGTCCAACATATCTTGCATGAACTGGTCAATAATCCCACACAGTGCATTCAATGAAGTTTCATCCTTCATTAGTTCTAAACAACTCTTTAAGAAACTTTCCACAGTACTTACCTTCTCAAATGTCCTTTCTGTCATTGAGTGGTTGTAGGATGGAGGCATGGCATACACAGGTGGCCTATCATACACAAGTTGTGAATTCAATGCCACCAATTTTTTTTCTAACAACTCCTTCCTTCCTTGTATGTGTCTCTCTCTTTTCGAGGATCAAACGTCGAAGGAGGTTCTGCTTCTTTCCTGACCCACTGGTCAATCTAAATTCCTTTTTCTGCCGCATCAACTCATGTTCTCACTCCTCCATGTGTAACTGTTTCTACTCTTGGTCTATTATCGTGCTCTTCTATTGCTATCATTTGAAGATTCTGGTTCCTCTTTTCCTACCACTTCACGATCGAATGCGGACAATATTTCGTCACATGATATAATTGTCTACAATATGTGCACGTTTTACAAGGATTCTGACAATCTCACATCAAATGACCAAGCTAATTACAGTTATAAAAAATAATCGGTCCTCTTCCTCTATCGAATCCTCCTCTTCCCTGACCTATGAATCTTCCTCTTCCTCCTTGATTGTAGTCTCTTAGAGTATTATATTGCGGTACTCCTCCTTCCGATTAGTCTTCCCCTTGAACTATGTATGCATCCATGGTGTGTTCTCTCATGAGATCGAGTGCATGACATTCCATTTTGTCATGTCCCACGGACCTACAAAAATTACAAAATAATTTCTTGGCAGTGTTATGATATTTCTACATCAAAGGATAGAATTCAGGTGACGACCCACCGTTTTGCATATCTCACACCATACCCCTCCTCTTGGGGCTAAGGGATTTGAGGCTCCTGTAGAAAAATATTCTTTAAAGGCTAGACACTCTTTCTTACGATGACCTTCCTTTCTGCATGTGGTACACTAGACTTATTCACGTTTTTCTTTCCCTTTAGCAAGCTCTTGCAAATGAATTGTCAATGCTGCTAACTGCGACTAAACCTGAGCCATCCCTACACCATTTTATCCTATAGGGGATGCTTCCATTTTCATGGGGATCTCTAGTGCTTCAGACTATGACACAATCTTATGCTACATCAAGGGGCATCGTATATGTGGTAACAATCCTACAGTGAACCATTCCCTATGTTGCTTGTCTGGAATCTAGAAGGTTAATCAATCCATCAATATATTGAATCTATGATCAAAATCCCATACTAATTCATTCTGCAACTGCTTGATCTCTTTAAGTTCCGTTATACATCGTGACTCAGAATTTGGTTTATGAAATTCTTTTAATAGAGCTTGCTTGATGTTTGCCAACGTTCTAGCTTGTACCGCAGGCATAGTAGACTGATAATTCATATACTAGAGTAATGCATGGTCTCTGAATGTTGTCACTAATTGCATAATTTTCACATCTTCATCCTGGATGTTCTTCACAGTCCATATTACTTTACAGAAAAACAAGTGTTGTTCTGGATCTTCTGTTCCTGCTCAATGAAAGACAGACATTGTCAAAGTGGGATCTACCCCCGCTATTGTATACTGTGTAGTATTCTTTATCGGTGTCACCAATTTATTATGGGTTGTCGTACTACTTACACTACTCTGACTATATTTACTGTGTTCCTTGCTTCCCTCACTAACTACAAGTGTTTGTGACAAAGTTTCATATATCGAAGATGCACACGGGGTTGTAGGTTCGAAACAGAGTCTAGCCTAAGTCAGGTTACTGGGATGTGATGGATCTCCTTCTGCTGGATTGAGCTAACAATATTTTTCCTTTTCCTCTGTGCCCAATATTCCTTCTTTTTGGGGCACTACATTGGTGTCTCTTTCCTCAACCTCACTATGCTTCTCTTCTCTAACAACCACAGTCCTCTTCCTGCTGTACCAAAATATTTTTCCACTTTACAATACTCCAATCTCTTCTTCTATCACATACTATTCTTCTCTCAACATTCTCAGTCCATGCGTTCCTTATTCATTCTTTCCTGCAACCCTCTTCTTCATACAATTAGACCATCCCCTGGTCAACCCCTAATCCCCCTATGCGCGTGAAGGAGCCTAGTTACTAGGGTGATCATATTCCAAATTCATAACCCCCTTATCATATAATGGCATTTTGATCCAAGTAGACAATGATTTCAAATATCTTCAATGCAGACCCTTAAATAATTATCTTTCAACAATACTATATGACTGGGTACAATCTATAGAAAACTCAGTAATATAACCCCCCAATACACTATCCAATCAGAAATCGACTACGCGCGAGATCCGATTACTTGTAGTATTAACTTGTTGAATCAACTTAGGGCTCTAATTCCTCGGAACAATAATGTAGAATGTTCTGTTATTTTCAGCAAACCTTTGTAACCACTCAACCAAGACTATCGAGAAATCAACAAAGAAAATCTCATGTAAGTCTAGAAATACATACCTTTGTAACCACTACTCCAAACTGATCCACGAGTTCTTATTTTGATCTCTGGAAAAATTGTACTTTACCTCTAACCATTGTCCGATATATTCCTTATTTGTCCTCCACAGTCCCCTCAATCAGAGATCCTGGTCTCGACAACAGAACCATTTGTTGGCGCGCAGTGGGAAGACCTTGGGTTCAACATGAATTCACCAACAAAAGCCTCAAATAACGACCCTTTCAGCATCACCCACAAGCAGGTTAAGTCTCTCCCGAGGTATCTATAGGGACTGCAGGAACCGGGTTTCCGTAGTCATTAAAGGGATGCGAGGAAGTGATCATAACCATTATACTTAGCATTAGTTCATTATACCTTGTATCTTGTGCACATAAACGTAATAACATGTAAAACATTCATACCAACCAAAAAATCATTATATTTGCGCAATAAATAGAATAAAAAACACATCAAGACACAAGCACACCATGTTTAACGTGGTTCACCCAAGATGGGATGTGTCCACAACAATCAGATTCTTATTATATTATTTAGGATACTCATTACAAAATATTGACACTGCGCTCATACATCATGTCGTTGTCGTTCTCCTATCCCTCTATCTATCTATGTCTCTCTTTTGTCTTACCTACTCACATATATTTCATACTTCCTCTCTTACATTACATTACATTCTTATCTCACCATTTTCACTACCAAGTTTTTTTCTCTATCCCAAAACCATTACATATTTATACAATTACATTAGGGCTTAGCCCATATCAATGGACCCAAAAGGCCTAACAACTTCATTGATATTCCTTCCTTTGTGCACGCACTGGTCCCGAAAGTGCACCAACTATCTTTCCTTCTTCTATGCATGTTGCACAACTCCCAAAAGTGGTCCCAAAATCCTATCCCAACATGTTTCTTTCCAAGAAAAAGCTTGTGAGAAAATCCAAGGGATGCTTCTACACATTTATTGATGCAATACCTAGTAAACTCATCATCATAGACTAGCACTCTTCATCCAAGGTGATTCGAATTAGGCATTTGTTAGTACAAAACTAATCAAATGTCCAACATCATTGATGACAATTGGTTGAGATAACCTCTTGGACTCATAAATTATCAGTCAAGTCCATTAACTGGTAATTAAATGTTTTTTCTTCATGTTCACTTATTCCCTTCTAAGTTCTCCTAACTTCTCATTTGTGTCCATTCATTGGTAATTGAATGTTTGCAATTCATGTTTTTTCGTTCCTCGAAAAAAGGATATATTTTCAATAGATAGAACAAAATCAAATTCCTCATATGATGAGATGCATGTCTTAGAATCCTTCATTAGGATCCAGAGATTTAAAAAAAATAAAAACAATCCCACTAGAATTACTCCTCCTAACAATATATGCATAAATACAGTCCTAAAAAACATCACCCTACAATCCCACTAGAATTACCTCTCCCATCAATATATGCGTAAATACAGCCCTAAAAAACATCACCTTACAAATAACATTTTTCATTAACTGTTCCAAAGAAAGTCTAAAAACAAATCAACACGTATCTAAGCTCACATGATAGCACACAGCTATGCAATATCCAACATATATCTCAATAGATGATGATTAATACTACTGTAACACCCTTGTTTTCCCCAACTTGTAATTAATCATTAATTATGATCACCATGCTATGGCATGGGAAACAATGTAAATGTATTATTTTTTATATTTCCAATAAATGACTATGGGGGTGAAGCCTTGAAGTATTGACCATTATATCACTAGAGGAAAGAGTGAGGAAATAGTAGAGAGGGTTCATTATGTCAAAATGACCCAAATTATCCTTGCTGAAATAATAAGCCTCATCCTAATCCCAAGGAAAAACCAGTTAATGAAAAAAGGACAGGTGGTTGAACGATAAACTACCCCCATGAATGGAAGCATGGAGATTCTAGCTGAGGAGACAAAATATTGTCAGCCCGAAGTACCATAGAGTACAGCTTTTCTGCAGGCCCAGACTAACTTGAGTTTCTTGTGACATAATGAACATGACAGGTCCAAAACCTTCATGGGGAGGAAAAAGGCATGCAAGAATACACACGAAGGAAGAAAAGAAGGCGACCATGGCCACATGGGGCATGCGATCCAAATACACTAAGAGGAAGAAATGAAAAGAATAAGTTGCTATCATTACTAGAGAGAACCCAAAAAACCTGACTTGAGCAGAAGGTTGCGATCTTGATGCCGAGGGAGCATGTGATAAACCTCACATTGTTATCAGGTAAATCGGTAGATGCAGACATGAACTGATCCCCCTAGATCCACCTGGATCTAGAACAAAATGATACAGAACAAGACGCTTTCCCTAAGTTGCAATCATTGAGTTTACTATCCAAAGAGGAATATATAACATACCTTATGAATCACTTCCTTATATCTTTGTTGTCCCCACTTCACTCTAGTGCTCTTGTAGAATCATATCTGCGATAACACAAACCAACCAACATGAAAGAAAAAATAGTAGAACTCAATGACAACCTAAACATGTGATCAAGGAATCATGTAATAAAATACTAATCATTTTATGGGAAATAGACGTGTCACCGTATTATATTAGTTAAAAGTGGAAGATACAACCGAATTTCCTTGATGTCGCAAGTTCCCTTTTAGTGGTCCTTCGTCCCAACACACACATACACTTGCTCCGAAATTCGCATGAAGATGATCCACAAAATCTTGATGGACAAATGGAGGCCTCAAGCATCAATAAGAATAGGATTCTTCACACAATCTTCAACCTATTCTCTCACCAATTATCTGCTTGATCTTTCTCAACTGTGCTTAACTGTTTCCATGAGAAGCCCATGATTATATAGGAGAAGGTGAAGTGGTTAAAAGGATGAGGATGATCCCACCAAATCAGAGAAACCAGTAGGATCGCAACCATACGGATGCCACCTCACATTCTAGAAGATTCTCCTTCTAGAAACTTCTTTCCTCTTTTAGCTTTGGAACGCCTCCGCACCTTGCCTATATAGCAGCCTGCGGAAATCCTGCGGGCCAACTATAGGGCAGCCTGCAGAAATGATGGATTTTCGCATTGTGTAGTATGGGCAGCCTGCAGACCCTTTCTAAAAAGTAACTTTGTAGAGGAGGAAATAATTTTCTCTTCTCAAGAAAAGTCATGTTGGGAGCCTGAACACATGTCCGTGATATCATCATTAGAATGACCAAAATAATATGTAACAGAATGCTCCCCAAAGTATGAGGTTGGAACTCGTGACAACCAGAATACTTTGTAAAAATGCGTGTGTGCATGCTAGGAACGAGGAGTGCACCAAGGAACCCGCAAACAATCAGGCATCTACCTAATATTACACCATGTCTGAAATAGGCATTCCCATGTTCAGACTATAAATGATTGAAATCATAAATGTAAGTCATGGCCACCAATTATACACTGTGGATCCATGTCATCAAGATTCTACATAGCCGCCAGGAATACACTGTGGATCTATGTATTTGAAAACTCATATACAGAAATAGCCATGAGACATACAAAGTGGATCTATGTTCCAACTCAAACCATAAATACTCCATCGCAACCTGGATAAAAAATGATGAGGTCTAGGGTCTTTAATTTTGTCGTTCGTTAGTACGAATCTAGCCATGTGAATACAAGTGCTGAAGTCAAACATGGTCAGAAACCACTTGATTACCGGTCGTTAATGAAAACCATTAATAAGTGCGAGAGAAATCACCATTGATGTTAATGACCCCCAAGGTACGATAGTACAATCCAATGAGTGCGAATAAATCGGTAGATATGGACATGAACTGATCCCCCTAGATCCACCTGGATCTAGAACAAAACAAGAAGGAACAAGACGCTTTCCCTAAGTTGCAATAATTGAGTTTACCATCCAAAGAGGAATAGATAACATACCTTATGAATCGCTTCCTTATATCTTTGTTGTCCCCGCTTCACTCCAGTTCTCTTGTAGAATAAGATCTGTGATAACACAAACCAACCGACGTGAAAGAAATAATAGTAGAACTCAATGACAATCTAAACATGTGATCAAGGAATCATGTAATAAAATACTAATTGTTTTATGGGAAAGAGACGTGTCACCGTATTATATTAATGAAAAGTGGAAGATACAACCTAATTTCCTTGATGTCGCAAGTTCCCTTTTAGTGGTCCTTCGTCCCAACACACACATACACTTGCTCTGAAATTCGCATGAAGATGATCCACAAAAGCTTGATGGACAAATGGAGGTCTCAAGAATCACTAAGAATAGGATTCTTCACACAATCTTCATCGTATTCTCTCACCAATTCTCTGCTTGATCTTGCTCAACTATGCTTAACCTTTTCCATGAGAAGCCCATGATTATATAGGAGAAGGTGAAGTGGTTAAAAGGATGAGGATGATCCCACCAAATCAGAGAAGCTAGTAGGATCAAAACCATACAGATGCCACCTCACATTCTAGAAGATTCTCCTTCTAGAAACTTTGTGAATCCTCTTTCCTCTTTTAGCTTTGGAACGCCTCCGCACCTTTCCTATATAGCAGCCTACGAAAATTCCGCGGGCCAACTATAGGGTAGCCTGCGGAAATGATGGATTTCCGCACTGTGTAGTATGGGCAGCCTGTGAACCCTTTCTAAAAATCATCTTTGTATAGGAGGAAAGAGGTTTCTCTTCTCAGACAAAGTCATGTTGGGATCCTGAACACATGTCTGTGATATCATCATTAGAATGACCAAAATAATGTGTAACAACATAGGCTGTGATAGAGAAAGAATCTATGAGAAATTGCAAAAGTTCCCTAGTGATATCATGGATTGGAATGGGGGTGTCTAGAGCACTAAGAATGAATTGCTCTGAGCCTATGGTTGGGTGGAGAGGCAAAAACCCACAGTCAGTTGGTTGTCTATCAACTGTAATAGATAAGTATTCCATAGACTATGAAAACTTGAATTTAAATGTCTGATTGAATGCTTGTATTTTCTCTATACATATCCATCCTTGATATATAAGGATGATAGAATATTATTATATCTTGTTATATGCTAGATAATTGTGACTCTGGCGGTCTAACCGAATAAATATTTTGAGGTAGAGTTTGAACATTATCCCCTGTCAATGGATTTTTGCTTACTTTTACGTAGAAATGGAAAACTATTAGTAATGGGGTTCTAAACGAATTTGGGACATAAGGTGTTGGCCTCTGTACTAGTTAGAATATTTCTCAGAGGGATTAATTAGGTATCAATTACACAAGTAAAGAGATGGGATAGACTCCACAAGACCGTTTGGGTTAGGTCGATCCCTTGATTTACCTTTCCCTATTTTAGAACTTGAGTTCTGAGAATGGAAGGCACTTCCTTCAAACCAATCATCCAAGTAACTGCAGGCTCATTCTCATGATATTAATATAAGTTCGACTGATAGCTAGTGTAGCCATCAAAACTTATCAAAATCCTCATATGACCGAAATCATGGAACCCAACGCTACGCCTGACAGGAGCGAAGCCTTCTGAGTTTCGCAGCTTCGAGAGTCCAAATCTCTGAGATGGTGGAATCCTCATAAAATATAGATTGCGTCGAAGGTGACCTATCAAAATGGTAACTTGATGGATGACCGACAACTGGTGGTCAGATACCCGTCATCGTAGGATTCATCCCCTTGCTAAACCCCTATCCACTCCTTAAACACAAAGTAACACGAGCCGTAGATATGAGAGTATTCAGGATCTCCCCTGACTGTTGGATCTACACCGTGGTCAGTTCAACGTTGACCACTTCGGGAGAATATAAGTGTTATAACACCAAAACTCCTGAATGACGGAGTCATGAAGTAATGTGGGTCGTCGATCTAAGGATCCTTTGGGACCCCTCTCGGTCGTTTGATCATGGGGATGAGTGTATCACATCGAGAGAATGTGGGTTTCCACACATCAAACAATGATGATGCCATGTGTGGTGGCCTTGTGACATAATAAAGAGGCCTCGGTAACATGAGGCAGGTGCCACACATCTTGCCAGCATGTTTCGAGTTGACAGGTGTCCCTCTAGGAGTGGTCGAACACTGAAACCTAGGGACCTTTGAGATAAAATTGTGAGTCGTTGATATGGGGAGTCCTTCGAGAACCTCTCCCAACCACCTGATAAACTAATGGAAGGATAGCGTGTAACACTTTGACAAAGTCCTACTCCGAGAGAGAAAAGGCATTAAACAGTTAGAACCTAGGAATGTCGAACTCGCGAAGTAATGCAGACCGTTGATCCGAGGGTGCGTTGGGATATCTCCCATCCGTTGGATCTAGATCTTAGTCAATTCGACGTTGAACTACTCTGGGGAAAAGGAGTGTTAAACGGGTGGAACCCTCGAACGCCAAAGTCGCGAAGCAACTAAGGCTGCAGATCTGGGGATCTACATGGACCTATATCGATCGTAGAAACAAATGTATTGGGATGGTTCTCGAAGGCTATCAATACAGAGTGATGTGGAATGCTGACGTCACATAGGGTGACGTGGACCCATGTGCAACATTCCATGTGTCACCTTGATTCACACTTTTACAAACCTTATATGCCAATTGGAACATGACATGTTTCTCCCATTGATAAGGCCATGTGTCATCTCTGGTATCTACCTTGTGTCATCCCTAGTGTGTGGTTTCTTGACCCAATGGCTAATGAGACCCTAGGAGTTAAGGAGTTCAGAAGTCCGGGAGACTTGGGGAGTTAGAACGTATGCTCCAAAATGTTATAAAAACAGGATCCCAGAGAAATAAATAAAACAAATGCGGAAATAAAACACAAAAGATACACAATACAATAGAGACATAGATATACGTGGTTCACCCAGTGTGGGATACTTCAACTAGAGAAATTTCTAGGTCCTTCCTTTATTACTATCCAGCAAATGAAGGGATACAACCTACAACAAACCCATTGTAACTTCCTCTTCTTTCTCTCACAGTCTCCTATCTCAAAATACAATATTCGAAATGATACATAGCCGCAACACGTTTCCCTCATAAAAAAAGGTTGCCTTCTAGGGAATTTGTTTTTTAACATAACTTCTACCATTAGATCTGCGACCTTATAATGAATGGTCCAAATTTACTATGAAATTACAATATACATTTATAAGGCAATTTTTCCTTCGGGGGCCTTCTTGCTGCCAGACCTCGTAGAGGGGGTAACCCCCCTCTGCGCTCCCCCACATGGAGGATTGTACATTCTTCCGGTGTGTAAAGTTTTCATGGGGTATAATCATGGTTGAAAACAAAGACCTCTGAATGAAGAAGATAATCAAGCTCCACAACCAACAATATCCTACTTGGAGACTGATCTCAACAACCCCACCGATGTTTTATCTGCTAGACTATGATCCTTCTTGGACCTGGAAAATTTCTCATCTTCATCTTCATGCTTGAAGACCAACTGAAACTGAGCAGGAATTCAGTTTCTCCCTGGTTACTCCCTTAGTTAACATGTTTGCAGGATTCTAGCTAGTGTGTATCTTTTTCAAATTCAAATGTCCATCTTCTAAGACGAATCATATAAAATGGTACCTGAGCTGTATATGATTATTTTTCTAATGGAATGTTGAGTTATTTGCAAGATGAATGACACTCTCAATGTCACATTACAACCTGTTATTTTCCTGCTTCTTTCCCAATTCCTCCATAAACCTCTATAACCAAATCATTTCTTTACTAGCCTCTGTAGCAACAACATACTCTTGTTTTGTTGTTGAAAGTGCAACAACCTTTTTTAGTTTCGAAATCCAACTTACTATTGTTACACCCATAGTAAAAACATACCCTGTGGTGCTCCTCCTATTATCTTTATCACCTGCCATATTTGAATCAACATATCCCTATAGAACAATGTCTGAACCTCCAAAACATAATGCATGAGTAGCAGTACCTCTCAAATACCCGAGAATCCACTTTATTGCCTCCCAATGTTCTTTACTTGGATTGTTCATATAACTGCTCACAACTCCCATTGCATGTGCAATATCTGGTCTTGTGCAAACCATTACATACATCAAACTGCCAACTGTTGATGAATAAGGGATCCTGGACATGTATTCTATCTCCTCCCGCATCTTGGGACACATTTCCTTAGTTAACATGAAATGGTTGGCTAAAGGTGTACTAACTATTTTTTCATTCTTCATTCTAAACCTCTCCAACACCTTCTCTATGTACTCACCTTGAGACAATGTCTATTTGCAATTTTTCCCGTCTCTTGTTATTCTCATACCAAGGATTTTCTTTGCGACACCCAAATCCTTCATCGCAAATGAATTAGGTAATTTCTTCTTGAGCACATTTATATGTTGCATATTATACCCTACAAACATCATGTTATCTACATACAATAGCAAGATAATATAACTTCCATTTTCTAGTTTTTTAAAATAAACACAGTGAACATAATGACATCTACTATAACCTTGTTCGGTCATAAAATTGTCAAACTCAAATACCACTGCCTTGGATCTTGATTTAGGCCATACAAACTCTTCTTCAACCTGCATACCAAATTCTCCTTCCCTTTGACCTCATACTCCTGTGGCTACTGCATATAAATATCTTCCTCCAAATTCCCATGGAGAAAAGTTTTTTTTACATCTAACTGTTCAAGATGCAAATATTCTATCGCCACAAGACTTAAAATAGTCCTAATTGAAGTCATTTTAACAACAAGAGAAAATATTTCATCAAAATCTATACCTTTCTTTTGTGCAAACCCCTTTACAACAAGTCTATCCTTGTATTGTTTTTTTCCTCCATCTTCTTCCTTCAACTTGTAAAACCATTTATTTTTCAATGCTCTTTTTCCTATAGGAAACTGAACCAAGTCCCAAGTCTGTTTATTTACAAAGGAATCCATTTCCTCTTTCATCCCTTTCTTCCATTTATTTTTGGTGTCTACTTGCATTGCCTCTTCATAACATCCCGGTTCACCAAAATCAATCAATAGTAAATAATACAATTAAGGAGAGTATCGTTGAGGGGGTCTACTTAACCTGATAGATATTCTAACAAAAATTGCAGGAGTTTGAGGTACCTGTTGATCCTGTTGTTGTACATTATAATTTTCTGGTACCTTTGAAATTTCTTTTTCAGTGATCTCATCAAGCACTGCGTATTCATTTTTTTTTCTTGTTTCTTTCCCCGCAACTGATCTTTGTACATGAACTTCTCATTGAATATGGCATATCTAATACTAATTATTTTGTTATTTTCATAATCCCATAAACGATAACCAAAATCATTAACACCATATCCAATAATGGTACACTTCTTGGATTTTTCCTCAAGCTTTGTTCTATTTTCTTTATCAATATGGATAAATGATTCACAATTGAAAGTCTTCAAAAAACAATAGTTTACCTTTTTACCTGTCCATGCCTTCTTTGGAATTCTACCATCCAAAGAGATGAAAGGTCCTATGTTTATTAAGTGAACAACAATATCTACAACATCTTCTCGTAAATGTAAGGGAAAACCAGTATGCAATCTCATACTCCTTGCATGCTCCATGATTGTCCTGATCATATTTTTCGACACACCATTTTCTTGTGGTGTTCTTGGAACTATATTCTCTCTACAAATCCCATGGTATGAACAATAATTATCAAAATCCTTGTTGCAATATTCACCTGCATTTTCTGATATGATACACTTCAACCTTTTTCCTATCTCATTCTCAACCAAAGCTTTCCATTTCTTAAAAGTATAAAAAACATCAGATTTTTGTCGAATGCAATAAACCCAAGTTTTTCTAGTTGCATAATCAATAAAAGTAACATAATAATGAGAGCCACCAAGAGATGATACCCGAGCTAGTCCCCATACATCTGTATGCACAAGCTCTAACCTTTCACTCTTCTTTTCTTTTCCGACTCTAAGAAATATGACTCTCTTCTTTTTTCCATAAACACAATGCTCACAGAAATTCAAATCAATTTGTTTAATATCGAGCAACAAATTTCTTTTGTGAAGTATCTGCATCCCCTTCTCACTCATGTGTCCAAGCCTATGATGCCACAGTGTTGTATCAACTCCTGTAGAAGCTAAAGATATAGAAGAGTCATTATTACCAGTACATAAATACAATGTACCTACCTTCTCTCCTATTTCTACCACCATTGATCCTTTGGTGACCTTCCACACCTTATATATAAATATGGATATACAACCTTCACTTTCCAACTTCCTTGTTGAAATTATATTTTTCCTTAGATTTGGAACATGTCTTACCTCTTTCAACAACCATTGGTTTCCATTTCTTTGCTTTATTTTTACCTTTCCCATTCCAACATTTTTTCATGGTGTATCATCACCCAAATGAACCTGTCCAAAATCACCTTGAACATAATATAGAAAATGTTTCCTATGGGGTGTGGCATGAAATTAAGCCCCTGAATATACTGCCCAAGACTCAAAAATATTATCTACATAAAGAATCAAAGCATCTTGTAACACATCACCTGTTACATTTGCTTCCTGATTTTTCTCCTGCTGTTCATCTCTTTGTTTCTTTGGAGCTCTGCAGTCTTTCTTCAGATGTCCTTTCTTCCCACAATTCCAACACTCTATCTTTCCAAATATGGATTTGGATATGCCCTTCCTAGAATTCCCGTGGTTCCGTGAGCCCTTTCCTCTATCCTTTTGTCTTCCCCTGTTCTCCATGTTTAATGCATTACCTGATGTCTCACCCGTGATTTTCCCTCACATTTCATCACTAAGGATAACACCAACAACATCATCAAATTTTAAAGTGTTTGAACTAGAGACAACATTACTTATAGCCATGACCAAGCCATTCCATCTTTCTGGCAATGAGCACAAGATTAGAAGAGCCCTAACCTCATCATCAAAGTCCACATTTACACAACTTAATTGATTAATAACCATGTTAAATTCATTTAAATGATCTGCAATAGACCCATCTTCTGACATCTTCATATTAAATAATCTCTTCATTATAAATGCCTTATTAGATGACAAGGGTTTTTCATACAATTTATCCAATGCATCCATCAACTCCTTCATTGTCTTTTCTTTCGAAATATTGAAATCCACCGATGCTTCCAAGCTCATCCGTATCATTCCTAGTACCTTTCTTTCAAGAACCTCCCATTCTTCGTCCTTCATGGCCATCAATTTTTTTTCTATTCCACCCAATGGTAGGAATAGATCCTTCTGATATAAATAATCTTCCATTTGCATCTTCCATAACTTGTAGTTTTGGACGTTAAATTTCTCAACCCTAAACTTTCCATCTTCCGCCATTGATCCCACTCGAACCAGGAACCATCTTTTCTTTCGAGTTACCTTTCTCTCTGATACCAGTTGTTAGAAAAAAATGACCGCAGAGAAATAAAATAAAACAAATGTGGAAATAAAACACAAAAGATACATATTACAATAGATACACAGATATACATAGTTCACCCAGTGTGGGCTACGTCCACCAAATAAATTTTCAAGTCTTTCCTTTATTATTATCCAACAAATGAAGGGATACAACCTACAACAATCCCAATGCAACTTCCTCTTCTTTCTCTCACAATCTCCTATTTTAGAATACAATATTCACAATGGTACATAACCACAATATGTTTCCCTCATAAAAAAAAGGTTTCCTTCTAGGGAACAAAACCCTAACATAAATTCTATCGTTAGATCTGTGACCTTATAATGAACGCTCCAGATTTACTATTAAATCACAATATACATTTACAAGGCAATTTTTCCTTCAGGGGCCTCTCCCCCAAACCCCTACCAGGGCTCGCTTGCCCCCGGACCCCATAGAGGGGGTAACTCCCCTCTACGCTCCCCCACGTGGAGGAGTGTACATTCTTCCAGGGTGTAAAGTCTTCATGGGGTATAAACACGGTTGAAAACAAAGACCTTTGAATCAGGAATATAATCAAGCTCCACAACCAACAATATCTTACTTGGAGACTGATCTCAACAACTCCACCGTTGTTGTATCTGCTAGAATATGATCCTCCTTGGACCTGGAAAATTTCTCATCTTCATCTTCATGCTTGAAGACCATATGAAACTGAGCAGAAACTCAGTTTCTCCCTGGTTACTCCCTTAGTTAACATGTCTATAGGATTCTGGCTAGTGTGTATCTTTTCCAACTTCAAATGTCCATCTTCTAAGATGGATCATATGAAATGGTGCCTGATTTGTATATGATTAGTCTTCGAATGGAAGGATGAGCTATTTTCAATATGAATGGCACTCTCACTATCACAATACAACCTACTATTCTCCCGTTTCTTTCCCAATTCCTCCATAAACCTCTGTAACCAAATCATTTCTTTACTAGCCTATGTAGTAGCAACATACTCTGCTTCCATTGTTGAAAGTTCAACAACCTTTTGTAGTTTCTAAATCCAACTCACTGTTGTTCCGCCTATAGTAAAAACATACCCTATGGTGCTCCTCCTGCTATCTTTATCATCTGCCATATATGAATCAACATATCCTTGTAGAACAATGTCTGAACCTCTAAAACATAATGCATGAGTAGCAATACCTCTTAAATACCTGAAAATCCACTTTACTGACTCCCAATGTTCTTTACCTGGATTGTTCATATACTTGCTCACAACTCCCACTGCATGTGCAATATCTGGTCTTGTGCAAACCATCGCATACATCAAACTGCCAACTGTTGATGAATAAGGGGCCTTGGACATGTATTTTATCTCCTCCTGTGTCTTGGGACACATTTCCTTAGTTAAATTGAAATGGATGGCCAAAGGTGTACTAACTGGTTTTGCATTATGCATTCTAAATATCTCCAACACCTTCTTTATGTACTCACCCTGAGACAATGTCAATTTGAGATTTTTCGTGTCTCTTGTTATTCTCATACCAAGTATTTTCTTTGCGGCACCCAAATCCTTCATCACAAATGAATTAGCTAATTTCTTCTTAAGCACATTTATATCCTTCATATTAGACCCTACAACAATCATGTCATCTACATACAATAGCAAGATAATATAGCTTCCATTTTCTAGATTTTTAAAATAAACACAGTGATCAGAATGACATCTACTATAACCATGTTCTGTCATAAAACTGTCAAACTTCAAATACGACTTCCTTGGAGCTTGCTTTAGGCCATACAATCTCTTCTTCAACCTGCATACCAAATTCTCCTCCCCTTTGACCTCATACCCCTGTGGCTGCTGCATATAAATCTCTTCCTCCAAATCCCCATGGAGAAAATCTGTTTTTACATCTAACTATTCAAGATGAAAATATTCTACTACCACAAGACTTAAAATAGTCCTAATTGAAGTCATTTTAACAACATGAGAAAATATTTCATCAAAATCTATACCTTTCTTTTGTGCAAACCCCTTTACAACAAGTCTAGCCTTGTACCGCTTTTTCCCTCCATCTTCTTCCTTCAACTTGCAAATCGATTTATTTTGCATTGCTCTTTTTCCTGCAAACAACTGAACCAAGTCCCAAGTCTAGTTATTTAACAAGGAATCCATTTGCTCTTTTATGCATTTCTCCCACTTCGTTTTGGTGTCTACCTGCATTGCCTCTTCATAACATTTTGGTTCACTAGAATCAATCAACAATAAATAATACAATGAAGGAGAGTATCTGTCACATACCCACTACGCAAATCAAACTTTTTCGTTGATTTATCAACAATGAGAATCCCCGAAGTCCTACGAGGCTTAGTGTAGGCAAGCTCTTTCCTTTTTTTTTTTTCTCCTCCATATGATTGTAGTTCATGACTATGGGCCGAATCAGCATGGCGTCTTTTCGCACTTCGCGACTCAGTGCTACCGGAACGTCGCGTTGCTCGACTCTGCAAACCCTGAAGCTTCCGAGGTCTCCAAAGTTTCCCTCCAAAGGGAGATCGACGACCGTAAGCCTCCCCTGATCCAACGGTATGAATCCTTTCAGGGTTTCGGTACTTGGGAGTTCGAAATGCAACGACTCCAAGACTCTTCGTCATTCAAATCTCTGAATTCCGATATGGAAACTCATGCAGTCGTGCTCTCAAGCATGTCTGCTCATAGGATCGCTCAATCAGTTCATGAGTCGAAGCGGCTCATTGGATTCCCTGCTGGAATCTCTGTCAAAACCCGATCCACAGGTCCTTCTTTCCTTGTCACGACCTTTGCATACGATCGCTACTCTTTCCATAATGGGAAATGCATATACTTTTGGGTTTCGGGGTTTCATGATCCCCGATGTCAAGAGTTCCCTGTTCTCTTGAATCCCCGATCTCCGATGAGCCAATTCACCGATATGGCCCCTTACGTGTTATCCCTCCTGGCTAAACTCCTGGCCCACCTGACCACTATCTCACAAGACCACAACCTTATCTCTTGTCGGGTTTTCAGACTTTCCAATGCCGAAATGTACTTGTCCTCAGGATTCGCGATCCGTCGAATCTCGATATGCCGATATAATGACAGTTGGCCCTACAATGGACGCTTTTTACTTTGTCGGGATTTCAGAGTTCACAATTCCGAAGTGTATGGACTTCTTGTCCACGGGATTCCCGATTTCCCTATGGATGACTTTCCTTTCAGGACTTTTCCCGAATTCTATGATTTCCACCACGCATCCTCCTAAGATGGACAGTCCTGATCGCTTCTCGCGATTTCGGAGTTTCCGTTGCTGAAATATTCCGGCATCTTGTCCCTTCGATCTTCGAAATGCCGACGGGCTCCCGATCTTGCCCACGTGTCCTCCTATGATGGACGACTCATATTGATTCCGAGATTTTCACTATGAAAATTCTCGACCTCATGTCATCGTGACTCCCGATTTCACGAATGCCGATATCCCGATGGCCACGCCTCTTG
Source organism: Picea glauca (assembly GCA_000966675.3). Lineage (NCBI taxonomy): Eukaryota > Viridiplantae > Streptophyta > Pinopsida > Pinales > Pinaceae > Picea > Picea glauca. The sequence goes on along the minus strand of JZKD02S0665125.1, from coordinate 11,562 downwards.
TCGGGACTTTCAACCTCCTGTTCATGAGGGCTTAACCCTCATGCATCTCTTAATAGATCCAACGGCTATCATGTTTTTCTGGCTAAGATCTAACGGCTCAGATCTGTCCCACGTCGCGCACTCTCCCACTACTTCATGGATGTGGAAAAATCAACGGTCCAGATGTTCTCATGGACCTTGGGGGTCTACGATCCCGATTTCCTCACTATTCACGAAGATAGAGGAAATGGGGCAAGGTATGTAACGCCCTTGTTTCTTTCGTCAATATAATGATCGTGAATGACCATGGGTCTTCCGATGAAATCTCGTCCGTTGATCGATACGTATCCCTACGCTACTACTTCGGGATTTTAAGAGGGTCATTCCTTCTCGTACAGGGTTGTTAAGACTTGCACATTCAAGTCCTTTTTCCAGGTTCTTGGTAAACCTTTCCGAGGAGGGAATCTCTGTGAAGAGATCTATTCCGGGGCATTCCTGGAGACAGATAAGGGGAAACAACTTCCCGAGAACGGACTGGAAGTCTGACTTGGTTCAAATTATGCATAATTAAATTCATTTATCAACATAAGCCATGCATGGTTTTTCTGTTATAAGCATATACAACTACTAGTACTGATCAAAATACCACACAGACATTCTTATAATGAAAAC
>JZKD02S0665114.1:0-15463 GCA_000966675.3 Picea glauca | reverse complement strand
CTTGTCTAAATTTTTTCCATTCCATAGTTGCCTTTTGTTTATATGCCAATGGATAAAATTGTTTTTTAATTGCAACAATGAAATCATTCCAAGAAATCAAAATTTTAGCATGCTTTTTCATATCCTCCTAAGTCTTCGATTCCCACCAAATAAGTGCTACACTATCCAATCTTAATGAAGCAAGCTGAATTTTGGTTTCATCATCTTGAATTTTTTGTATTCTACAATATACCTCAATTTTACGTATCCAATTATCTAACTTCTCAGCATTAACTTCTCCATTGTATATTGGCAATTCAAATTTTATATCAAGCTTTAATGAAGGAATTTGTGAAGGAGTTTTACCATGCCCCTTTGGAGAACTCGGAAGAGGTCTTGAACTGGTAGAAGAAGAAGAAGAAGAAGATGGAGGAGAGGGTGGTGGAGAAGCACCATTCCCTCCATTTCCATTTGGAGTTTTATCACCACTGCTTCCCTTATGCCTTGAAGGGTTGGAGCCTTCACCTTTTGACAATATGTTCCTTTCCATCAAGATCTTCATCATCTCTCTCATCTCCATAACAGCCTTTCTGATATCTTCATCTTCTGCAGGAACATGTTCATGACTTTTTGCATGAGCCATACTTGGTGAATGCCTCCCTGAAACTTGCGGTGATGGTATATGCTTCCTCCTTGTCAGATGAGAACTTGCCTCCACAAGTTGAAATTCTCCTCTTGTGAGTTTCAACCTTGTGAGCATCAGAAACAAAACACTTGCAAACAATCAAGTCTTCAAAAACCAGTGCTGTGATACCAACTTGATCTAAAAATGAAGAAGACTTGAAATCTTGAAATTATTTGCAAGTAAATGTTATGTGTTAAAAGAAAATGGATCAACTTTGAAACACATTAATTAAAGTATTACTCATGCAATATACACATAGACAACAGCATAATCAATGAACATAAGCACATAAACACAACAATTGATAAAGGAGTTCACCCCTCTCTTGGGCTACATCTCTTGGTCCAACTTCCAATGGATCATTATTATTAATTGCTCAAAGTGCTCAAAAACATGCCTTATAATGCTCAAACTGACCAACTGACTGCTCCAATGGCTTCAGAGCGTCCAAAAACCCCTAGCTGGGCTTTTTCGGCACCTCAATCGGTCGAAAAACAAAGAAGTTAGGCCTCCTGGAAGTCTCCTCTTCAAGCTTGCTATCTCTGCATCTACAAAATGCACCCTTGTGTCATGAACCTGGCACACACGCAATTTAAAGTGTGGAAACCCAGCACCAGGTGAAACTGCACCAACGATGCAAATTGTAGGAAGGTTATGGGTGCGCCAGCCCCTAACCGCCTAGCACCTGGGCATATGGGAGTCATAAGACCTCGCGCTTTGGAAAAATGGCTAACTGTTACAAAACCGTTTGAAAACTCCGGTTGTGGTCACATGGAACAACAAGCGCGTGACTGGGGGCTCCATTTGAAATACATTCCCACGCATGCACCCACCGTATGGTGAATGGTCATATGGTGCAACACAAAATACCACGGGTTGGGGCTAAGCCCCAGCCCGACCCCCCCGCCCGCATAAACAAAGGTTTGAATTTAAATATATTGCAAACGACGAGGCCTACACTCTTGTCCATTTTGAAGCGATTCCGAGCACTTTGATTTTTTGAGCAAAATTTGATCCCCTGATCAGTATTAAATAACTATATTAGCAAGCATTACAGGTATGTATCCACTTGTGGTGTTTTACGCTTCATTTTTTTTTATGTTCCCACCCAACGTTTCTCTGTACACATGTTTAAAGGGCCGTTTTAATTGCAGGAACAATGCCTCCCCTCCACCAGGAAATCCCCAAGAGCGCCAAAGATGGAAGAACCAAAATCAGGTGAGGGCTCCTCCCTAGCAGTTGCAAGACAATTAAAATTTGCTCCCAAGATAGTGCCCATCATTAAGATAGCCACAAAGAAGGCCTTCGTCCAGTCGTCGGCCTTCGAAGACACAGAGGCAAACATTTAAGCCAAAACAACATTTCCTCACTGGGAAGAATTGTTAACAAAATCAAGAAGGAGGAACCCCTCGAGTATACCCCGCACAACGATCCTGATACAAGGAAGATCGATGATGATGTCCTCCCAAATATCTGTAGGGATTATCTGCACATGGTGGCAAGCCGAACTCCGGTGTTTCCTTGCATTAATCTCCTAAAGTGGCTCATTGACCACACTGATGCACAAAAATGTTTGATTAATGACAATAACGACAAATGCGTCGAGGTTTCCTTGCCTTCATAGGTATAGAGTTACTATAAGCTCAAGGAGCCGAAAGAAAATATGAGCACTAATTTCATTGTAAGTTTCTATGCAGGACATGACGCTAGCAAAATCATGGTGTCATGGTGGAGGGAAGACAAAAAATTCATGAACCGGACTGTCGACTGGTATCTGACAGCCAATCTAAGGGAACCATACATATACCTGATGGCTCTTCTCTACAGGTTGCATGGGGAGAAAGATTTTTCCTGGTTTTCAGAGGCTTGGATGCCTCTAGCTTATACGGTGGCCATTTCAGGCATGAGCTTCAATTGGGGTGCCATCATATCCAAACAACTGAGTACTTGTATATGAAAAGCCCAGACACCGAAAGAGGGAGAAACCCTCTCCTTCTACATGGCCTCGTATATACTAGACGTCATGTGCGACATGAATGTTTTTTCTGGAATGAACTTAAAATTGCGCTCCTTCGAACTCCCAGTACATGTATACTTCAACATATTATGGGAAAAAAGGTACAACAAATCCTATTCTCTTATCTGTGACCAGTTTATTGCAAGCATTCATTATTTGTTGTTCAAGAAAGAGTGCCTAAGGCTATCGGATGAAGAAAAAAAGTTTATATCAGAGGTAGGTCACTGGTATTTAGATGAACACGATACCTACATTAGGGTTTTTGGCGCCACAGGGGCACCCCATTTGCTACCCATATATGTTCCCGATCGACTAGTGTTAGGGGAAATTTGTTATCAGACCATTCTGCAAGGATATAATGCCACTTTAGTAAAAGACAAGAAGTGGGCCTTCATACCCTATGGGTTTCATATTGGCTTCTACATGGTCAAAGACACCGTGCATGCTAAGCAAGAAGGGCTAAGACAATTGGAATTCTGGTTCAAAACTGGTTGTTTTCGCAAAATGATCCTAAGGGCCTGGTCCTACAACACACATCACAGGTATCATCATGTTGGCCTTATTCCCATGACCGGTTTGAAGATGAAATTTTCATCGAAAATGCTCAAGACTGGAGTGAGGTGACGATAAGGATATGACCCTTGAACAACCAGGTTCAAGGCCATGAGTTGGGAAGAGCAAGCGACGTCCTTGGAGTAGACGATTCAAGATATTCTCAAGACCCAGGAAGGAACGATAGCATTTGAACTGGGCCAAGAAATGGGTAATCCCCTAGAAGACATCGAAGTAGCAGGAGATTATCGAGAATCCCCAGTACAAACCAGGGATTCCCCTGAAATTCAAGTTGCACAGGAGATGGGTGAAATTTTGTGGCAGCAAAGCCAGCTGCTAATGAAGTGGATGTAGGATTATCCATACCTCATCATAACACCTATGCTTCCAACTAGTATCTGAGAAGGCAGCCCGTCGGAGCCAAGTGGCCCCGGTTCTATAAATCTTGGTAACATCAACGGGTCAGGCAACCCTGAATCCACAATATCCCCGGTCAGTCCCCCGGTGGGCGGGACAATTCAACTAGGGGCAAGCCGTGTGTTAATAGAAACACAAGCTCCTAATCCCCTGAGCAAGATTATACATATATATAGTGACGATGAGAGCCCAGAGCCATCTCACAACACCCTTGTGCATGTCCAAGAGGAAAAGTGTCCGGAGAAGACTTCTTCCCCTGAGCCCAAATTTCAAGACAAGGAGGTATCTCAGGAGGAAACAGAAGCCAAAAGTGGCCTCGACACAAAGGGGCCCAATGTATCGAAAACCGAAGTAGATCTAGACGACAAGCCTGAATCAGAGGAATCAAAGAAATAATCCCCGCAAAAGGGAATCAACAGTTTGATGACCAACGAGAAAGTAAGTCACGAGTGTGTATCCAATGTCTCTATTCTGTCAATTACTCAAATCCCCGATGAACAACAAGCATAAGTTGGACCCACGAGGCACAACAAGGAAGTTCAAGAGCCCAATCTTGAACAAATCTACACTACCGGTAGCTTTGGAAACACGCTCACATGGGGTGATCAACAGATACCAGAGCCAGTAGACGAGGTAGCAGATATCTATGAGATCTCATATGATCAAAAGAGAAAGGACATCGTTCAGAGGAATGCAAAGAAAATAAGGATCACGTTGGATCACTCCATCTTGGTTACTACAGAGGAGAACTTAATCAACATAGTAGATGCCTGGACGACTGAACTGATTGATGTGGGAAAGGCCCTCTCGGATTCCACCTTGGATATAGCCAGGAGAGATGAAAAGAAACTAGTTGTTGCCCTAAAGGAGCTCGAACACTTGCACCACTTGGCCAAATACTATAAAGGCACCACACAGACTGATGTGTCTCTGAAAGTTGAATTCAGAGAAGTTTACAATGATTTCAAGAAGGAAAGACACCTGTTAACCACAAACACAATTGGGTTCCAGGAGGACACTCTCATGGCACTTGCGACATGAAAGGAGATGGAGCGATGGTATGAAAGGGCACAACAAAAGGTAGAAATACTTGAGTACATTGGGACAGTCCAATATGACAGAGAGAAGGAAGAACATGGCATTCAGATGGTGTGAAATATCCTTGATCCTGCYGATCTAGATATTTSCTAYTGATCTATTATTCTGTCTTGCAGATATGATACAATGGGGGTTTCTGGATGCGTTTTAGTTGTATGTTTGAGAACTTGATGGTTATTGCATGTGCATGTGGGTTATTTCATGTGCATGTTGGTTATTTCATGTGCATGTTGGTTATTGCATGTTCATGTTGCATATTTATGGTTCAAACATCATATAAAGGATGCATGTAGAAGTAAAGAACATCAATTGACCAATATCATGTATAATACGGTTCAAGCATGGAAATACAAATATCCTACTAGAAATATAGAATATAAATGTCAGCCAGATCTCATGGATCAGTACTGGAATACAATCAAATAACATAAAAATACCCGTGATCAGAAGATGATAGCAGATCTGATGTATGAACGGATAGATCAGCGAAAATATGTGATTCTGACGAAGTACGGTAACCTCTACCAGCTGGAAAACTTGTCTGGAAGTTCATACCATCAGAATACGCTGGAAACTGCTCCAAAAGAGGTGCCCTAGCCTCTAGACTAAAATGGGTGAGTGTTGGGTCTCAAATCTGGTCTCTAAGGCACTGGATTTGGACCCCTAGGGGGTTTGCGCACCTCCTAGTGCACTGAATGTGGCCCAAAGGATTCCACCAATGGAATCTACTTCTATATGGCTCAAAACAATCATCTTGCCAAATAAGGAAATGGGTCGGAAGGATGTGTCCGGATATGATCTGAAACTCTGCATGCAACACCAAATGTCTATCTGGAAGAGCTGTGCCCTAAATGGATGAATGAGTCGATATTCAAGATTCCACCATCATAATCTGAAAATAAATGTATCAATAGAAGTTCCCTAGCTGGATCTCAAATGGGTTGGAAGGAAACTACAATCTGGATACGGATCTCGTGCAACTCTTCAAACCCTCAAACTGACTTGCGCCCTCACTGGCTGAGCTATGCACTCTGCAATGGATACTCCTGAAAAGTACGGTGAAATACCTGGATGGTATCTCTGATGGGATAGGGTGTGTCTCTCAACACCGAAACCGATCAATGGGGGTGGTTTCCTCTAGAAATCCACAAAACAGTAAGGTCATCTCTCCTCCTCCTTTGGGAACTCTCAACGTCAAATTATAACAATGCATAATGAGGAATTAGGTCAAATTCCTCCCTTTATACCATTCCTAATATAATTCACCATTGACCTCACTTAAGCTAGGCGCTTTTCCTCCTAAAGTGATTAATTAATTAATTAAGTCCCCCTTTAACACCTTTTCATTCTAATTCTTCGTTGACTTAGGCTTAAGTGACTTTTCCTAAGTATTTTGGCTTAATTCATTGTTTAGCCATCAATTCCTCCTTATTTCTCCATATTGTTCCCTGTTTGTGCCTAACTATAGTCTACGGGAACATATAGACTACTAAGTCACTCCCTGCTAGCCTACTCTTGGAAACGAAACATCACAGTCGTCCCTTACCGAGATTGCTTGTCCTCAAGAAACATCAATCCTGGGTGCTATAAGATATGCTCTCCCTCCCATGTGGCATTCTCCACTGGAAGACCTCTCCATCTAACCAAGCACTCTCTAATGATCTTGCTCCTTAATCTGTGCTCTCTATGCTCTAGTAGCTCCTCTCGAACTAGCTCCAACTGACCCTCCTCATCCAAGGGTGACAACTCCTCTGAAATGCTAATGTGTTGTCCCACAACCTTTTTAAGGCAAGAGACATGAAATATGTTATGAATCTTGCTACCTTTCGGTAGCTCTAGCTTGTATTCCACCTCACCTATCCTCCTGATGACTCTGTATGGCCTATAGAACTTCAACTTTAGCTTCTCTTCTCTGCTCCTCTTCAAGGAGGATTGTCGGTATGGCTGTAATCGTAGAAAAACCAAATCCCCTACCTCAAAATTGTGCTCAACTATGTGTCGGTCTGCATTTATCTTCTACTGATTCTGAGCCGACTGCAAGTTCTCCCTTACTGATTGAAGAATATTCTAACTCTCCTCCACCCAATACTTGGCCCCCAGGACCCTGCTATCCCCAAACACAGTCTCTATAAAGGAGGGTGCATCGTATCCATATAATGCCCTGAACGGTGACATCCTGATAGACGTATGGTAAGTTCTGTTGTAGAAATACTTACCCATATGTAACCATCTCACCCAAGTGCGTTGTTCCCCCCCCCACGTAGTTCCTCAGATACCCTTCCACCCATTTGTTGACGATCTCTATCTGCCCATCTATCTATGGGTGATAGATGGTACTCATGGATAGCTTTGTGCCTATCAATCTGAAAATCTCCTACCAAAATGTGCTGATGAAGTGCCCATCCTTATCACTGACTATCTTCCTAGGTAACCCGTGCAACCGGAACACCTCTCTGAAAAACAACTCTGCTACTTGTATGGCTTTGTAGTTTGTGGGTATGGCGAAGAAATGTGAAAATTTGGTCAGTTTGTCAACCACCACAAATATAAAGTCCTTGCCCTGCACTCTAGGGAGGCCTATAATGAAATCCATGGAAATACTCTCTGATTTCTGCTCTGGAATGGGTAGAAGTTGTAGTAGCCTCGTGGAGTGTGTCTGCTCGGACTTGTTCTACTGACAAGTCGTTCACTCTCATATGTGTTTCAACACATCATCCTTGAGACCCTTCCATGAGAATCTCTCCCTGATCTACCTATATGTTTTGAAGTACCCCTGATGCCCTGCTGTAGGCGAATGATGACATACCTTCAGAATTTTCCCCTTCAGGGTGGATTCTGAAACCAAGTAGATCCATTCCTTGTAGAAAATGATGTCATCAAGAACCTGGTATCTATCATCAATCACTTGTCTGTCCATCACCTCACAAGATTTTTTTTTTTTGGAGTATTCCACCAACAAATGATCTTTCCAATCTGTACAAATGTCCATCATCAAACATCTTGCTAGCCTCCTGGACAAGGTATCTGCCACAATATTCCTTTTTCCCTTGACACACTCAATGTCAAAGTCAAAGGATTGGATCTTTGAGACCCACTTCTGTTGCCTCTCATTGAGGTCATTTTGAACAAGGAAATACTTGAGACTGTTATGATCAGTCTTCACTACAAACCTGATGCCAACCAGATACTTCCTGAATTTGGTTAAGGCATGCATGATCGCTAGCATCTCCTTGTCGTAAATAAGAGAGAGTCTCTCCAACTTGTTGAGTTTTCTACTCTCAAACACAATGGGGCATGTTCTCTCAAAAATGGCTACGAAAAGTCTGGAAGGGCTAGAACATGGCATGTTCTCATAACCTCCTTCATTTTGTTGAATGTCTGTTGTGACTCCTCTGTCCAATGAAAAACACCCTTCTTGGTCAAGTCTGTGAGTGGTGGTCCCAACTGTGAAAAACCCTTGACGAGACGCCTATAGTAACTATATAACCCAAAGAATCCTCTCATCTCTGTGAGATTCTTGGGCATTGGCCAATCCACAATGGCCCTGATCTTTTCCTGGTGAACCTGTACTCCCTGCCCACTGATGATATGCCCCAAGTACAGTAGTTCCCTCATGCCAAATTCACATTTGGATTCCTTGGCATATAAAGATCGTGCTTGCATAATATCCAAGACCTTCACCAAATGTGCTAAATGCTCATCCCATGTCTTGTTGTAGATCAATATATCGTCGAAGAATACCAACATGTACTTCCTCATCTATCCTCTAAAGATATGGTTCATGCAAGATTGGAAAGTGGCTGATGCATTGGTCATTCCAAATGGCATGACCAAGAACTCAAAGTGTCCAAAATGACATCGAAACGTTGTCTTCTCAATGTCTTGCTCCCTGATGCTGATCTGATGGTATCCTAAGCATAGATCAATCTTAGTGAAGAAAACTGCCCCATGTAACTCATCTATGCGTGGAATGGGGTAACGATTCTTGATCGTTTTCTTATTGAGCGCTCTGTAATCGATGCAGATCCATAACGTGCCATCCTTCTTTAATACCAGGACAACTGAAGATGCAAAAGGACTCATGTTGGGCCTGATGTGCCCCATAGCAAGCAATTCTTTGATTTATTTCTCAACTTCATCCTTAAATTTATTGGGGTACCTATAGGGTGCTGTAATCACCCGTGTAGCCCCTGCCTCTAACTCAATCATGTTCTCAAAACCCCTGTCTGGCGGTCTCCCTGGTGGTATCGACCCAAATACTGACTCATAACGTCCCAAAAGCTCTCTGATCTATGGATGGTACCGCTCCCTACCCTCTGAGTCCTTTCGTGTGGTGATCAAACACTATGCTACGTAAGCCACATTACTGTGACAAAAGATCCGCTCCATCCTCTTTGTCGATACTGCTCAAGGTGCCCAGGTAGACATGCCTCTCAGCACAACTCTTGATCCACTGGTGTCTCTGAAGTTCATGGTCAATGTCTGATAGTTGAACCCAATCTCCCCCAATGAGTATAACCACTGTACGCCTAACATGACATCAGTATCTGATAGGTCAACTACATAGAATGTGTCAGTCAGGGTGTAGTTGCCTAGTTTGACCTCTAATTCAGGGATCATGTCCAAGCATGTCATCATGTATCCATCAGCCACTGCCACATGGAATCCCTCAAACTCCTCTGTGTGTAACCCCCTCCTGGCTACTAAGGATGCATCTATGAAGTTGTGGGTGGACCCACCATCAATTAAAGCTATCATGCATTTCCCTTGTACAAGGCCCTTGAGCTTGAGAGTGTTGTACCTGGGTACTCTTGAAAGGGTGGCTATGGTTCCCCCTTTCACCTCTCTATGAGGTTTTTCCTCCTCCTGGGGCTGTGTCCTTGCCGGTATCTAAGGTTTCTTCAGCTTCTTCTCTGGCTCATGAGTGGTATTAGTCCCTAAATCACTATCTGTCTGTGCCTGAATATCCTCATCCTCCTCCTCACTGCTTGATTCCACTTAAATATAGTGGATCTATCCCTTCCCCATGCATCTATGCCCGATGACCTAAGGGTCTCTGCAGGAGAAGCAAAGATTCTTCTTCATCAACTCACGTCACATATCATCATCCAACTTGGGCTTGCCCTTCCATTCCCTTAGAAGATTCTTTTGATCTTTGTCTCTCTGTGGTACAAAGGGTTTGGTGAAGGGTTTATTTTTTAGCACTGAATCTGCCAAATATCTAGTGCGTCGGATGGCATCCTACAAGGTATTAAGCCGGTAGGCCTTCACCCATCCTCTCAAGGGTTCTGTGAGCCCTTCTGTGAATAGCATGACCAATCGGGGCTCAGATATGTCTGTCACTGCCATTGATACCCTCTGAAACTATGAGATGAATGCCTCTACTGTGCCAGTTTGTCTCAAGTGGGATAGATCTCTAAATTGGATCTCTGGATCCCTCCTATCAAATCTATCCACGAGTCTCTCTATGAACTCTCTATAGGAGGTGATGCGATTGTGACCCAATGTCACCAATCCGTGATACCACCACTCGTGTGCCTCACCCTCCAAGTGTAGGGTGGTGAAACTGATGGCCTCTGACTCGGTCATCTGGTTGATCTTGTATTAGGTGTCTAGTTTCTATACCCAAGCTCTGGCGGTGCATTTGGATGATCCATCAAAAGAAGGTATGGTGAGTTTACCAACTTTTCAGATGAAGTCAATGTTATTCCCTTGCTGCTGCTGCCCTCCCCTCTCTGGATCTCTAGGATGGTTCCTGAGTCTGAGTCCACAATACTTGACTAAGGTCATATCCTGATGAAATTCATGGCCCAAGATTGCATACTCTCTCCGATACTCTGCAATTTCCTCTGCATGAGTGGGCGGTCTTTGTGCTATCGGTATCTATGCTGCTACCGGGGATGCCTTTTGGTAATTGGGAAACAACATATGTAGAATCCTACTCGCAGAGGTATATGTGCGAGTGGGTGACTGGGGTCTACTTCCTACCCTTGAGTTTCCATGTGCTGCATGTCGGGCTTGTGTGCCTGGGATGTCTACCATAGCTAGTCTATCCGCTACCTGAGCCAAAGATTGAGACATGGTCCGCTGACTAGCTAGCATATCACTGATAACCTGCATGAAGGCTACATCTAGATCCTCGGGGGCCTTACCACTACCCTCTGGTCGCTCATATCTGTCACCTAGCCTCCTCTCTCCTTCACGCTCGGCCTTGTGCTCTGCTCTTCTCTCTACTTCTCTGCGTGCCTCTTCCTCTTCCTCTGAACTGGGAGGGAAGGGAGGAAAGTTAGGCATATCCCTTCTTTCCCTACACCTGTTGTAAGTGACATATTCATCACCTACGTGCTCTCGTCCATCTGGTTTTTATGCTATATTCATTGTCTTTAGTCAAAGATTGGTAGGACTAAAGCTCTGATACCACTGAAATATCCCTGATCCCGTTGATCGAGATATTTGCTACTGATCTATTATTCTGTCTTGTAGATCTGATACACTGGGGGTTTCTGGATGTGTTTTAGTTGTATGTTTGAGATCTTGATGGTTATTGCATGTACATGTTGTATATTTATGGTTCAAACAACATATAAAGGATGCATGCAGAAGTAAAGAACATCAACTGCCCAATATCATGTATAATACTGTTCGAGCATGGAAATACAAATAGCCTACTGGAAATATAGAATATAAACGTCAGCCAGATCTCATGGATCAGTACTGGAATATAATCAAATAACATAAAAATACCTGTGATCAGAAGATGATAGTAGATCTGATGCATGCACGGATAGATCGACAAAAATATGCGATTCCGATGAAGTATGGTAACCACTACTAGATAAAAAACCTGTCCGAAAGTTCAGACCATCGGAATACACTGGAAACTACTCCAAAAGAAGTTCCCTGGACTCTAGACTGAAATGGGTGAGTGCCGAGTCTAGAATCTAGTCTCTAAGGCACCGGATCTGGATCCCTGGGGGGTTTGTGCACTTCCTGGAGCACTAGATGCACCCCAAAGGATTCCACCAACAAAATCTGCTACTATATGGCTCAAAAAAATCATCTTGCCAAATAAGGAAATGGGTCGGAAGGATGTGTTAGTATCTAATCTAAAACTCTGCATGCAACACCAAATGTCTGTCCGGAAGAGTTGTGCCCTAAATGGATGAATGAGTCGATCTGGAAGATTCCACCGTCATAATCTGATGATAGATGGCTCAGTAGAAGCAACCTGGCTAGATCTCAAATGGGTTGGAAGGAAACTGCAATCTGGATACGGATCTCGTGCAACTCTCCAAACCCTCAAACTGAATTGCGCCCTCACTGGCTGAGTTGCGCACTTTGCAATGGATACTCCTAAAAAGCACGGTGAAATACCTGGATGGTATCTCCGATGGGCTAGGGTGTGTCTCTCAATACCGAAACTGATTAATGGGGGTGGTTTCCTCTAGAAATCCACAAAACAGTAAGGTCGGCTCTCCTCCTCCTCTGGGAACTCTCAACATCAAATCATAAAAATGCATAGTGAGGAATTAGGTCAAATTCCTCCCTTTATACCTTTCTCAATCTAATTCACCATTGACCTCACTTAAGCTAGGCGCTTTTCCTCCTAAAGTGATTAATTAATTAATTAAGTCCCCCTTTAACACCTTTTCATTCTAATTCTTCATTGACTTAGGCTTAAGTGACTTTTCCTAAGTATTTTGGCTTAATTCATCGTTTATCCATCAATTCCTTGTTATTTCTCCATCTTTTTCCCTGTTTGTGCCTGACTATAGTCTATGGGAACATATAGACTACTAAGTCACTCCCTGTTGGCCTACTCTTGGGAACGGGACATCACACGATGGGCAAAAGTAGTCTTAATCGCACGAAGCGATCAATCGAGTACTGGGATAAGATGTTCCAGGACCCACACTAGGAAATCCAAGAGAAATGGACCAAATGAAAGAAACACTGGGATCAAATTAATAAAGTAATTAAGGATATCGGGCTTCTCGAGTTCGACACCCCCGAAAAATTTGTCGACTTAAGTGACATATTCAAGTTGCATGCCAAACAAGACTCGATATGGACCAAAGAGCTCGCAAATATGACCAATGTGAGGCCAGGGCAAGTGCAACGATTCACAAAATCTCCGATCAGGGCCCGAACCAATCTACAATAGTTGAACTCTAGTTTATTAAAGTACCGGGTGCATGCAGTGGATATCAAAGGAATATATGCAGCTTCGATGGAACAACAGAGGTTTCCATGGGCCCAAACTTGTGAAGAACTGTTTATCAACTGGACTGAATATGAGAAAATTCACCCTTTCCAAGAAATATCTCGGGTTGACTGTTAAAGAAACTGTTAGAAGATAATGCCACATGGCGATTTTTTCTTTGCTTAAACTGCACTTAGCCGTTAATTTCAGTTAAAATTTATATTATAAATAAAGACCTCGAGCAATTAGTGAAGGGTCGATGGTTGTTATAAGAACTCTTTCTTTTTGGTTGTTAAGAATTATTTTGAAGCTGCTAGGAATTGAGAAGTCCTTCTGGACCAAAGACAAACTATTTTAATCAGATGCATATGATTGGAATTGGAGAAGAGCTACTTCCTATCCCGTTTCATGAATGATGCAGTAATGAGTAAGAGCAATTAATTATGTTGTCAAGTTATCTGGTGCAATGTCTTGATGTTCTTTGCTTTAATGATGAGGATAAATCATTGTGTTATTATGTGATGAATGGTTATGGTAGATGAATTATTTTTCTTTCCATTACCTTATTACATATGTTCTTTCTTTATGATAATTAATTTCTCAGACAGTAATTGGATGCTCACATGGTTAATGTATTAGTACTAGGCCTGTGGTATAGAATCATTGTCTGCATGTTTGAGCATTGGGTTATCCCAAGCTTAGCCTCTTCCCCAGTAGTTAAAAATTAATCCGGTTTGTTGTCAAGTTGTTTTATACTGGCTTTCATTTATCATACTAGTCCCACCCAAGAGAAAATACATAAGAGAATAGTCCTAACTGAAGGAAGAGCCTTCACAAGAAAACATGAAGCCCATTGATAAATTGGCCGTATTGCAAGATCTAGAGAACCATTCCATCTTCAAACATTACAAAGTCTAATTGGGCCTCAGTGGCAGGTTTCGTTCCTACTTTTGAGTCAAGGGATTTAAGACCCATCAACATAATTGGTGCTAGAAGGAGGGCCTGAGAATGAATGGCTGAGTATATATTTTTATATAGCATTTCGAACATCCTACAGATTCATAACGGCCCACATGCATGCCTAGTCATTCAATAGACAACCCACACACACTGAGTACTCCTGAAGTAGGTAACTCACCCCAGCCCAAGGAAGAACCTTTTCACCCTGAAATACCTTATGCCCTTCCTCACGAGGAAGTGAATCAATTTAGGAGAATCACAAGAGCCTACGCCTGAAAGATCGGTGCATTGTCCTTAGCTCCCATCCTCCCTCGAAGAAAAAAACAAAGCAGAACAGTGGTTAGCACTCCCGATGAGGTTTTCGTACACTTCGTAGAAGACTTAATAGATTTCGCGATCACCGAAATCCAAGAACCTCTTGATCTGATACCTAAAATGCCAGCCAGCGACATCTCTGAGCCAAATGACTTTTCGGAAGAAGAAGAGTTCGAATCAGATTCTGAAGATATGGAAGGTAATAATAACCATGAGGAAGAAAGGGAAATCCCACTTCAGAACAACCAACCTTGGTTGGCCGGAGACATCATGGTCGTCCTTGGATGAGTACATAATATTCCCTGGCACCCAAAGAAGCTGCTTCCCAAGTATGACCCCGAGACTTCAAGTTTACCTGAAGATCACATCAAGAAGTTCACACTCACGATTAGACTCATGAATGTTCAACATGAAGACATAGTTTGCAAAATTTTACCCTACACATTTGAAAATTTAGCTTCCACGTGGTATTTTATCTGCCAGTAGGATCTATAACTAGATGGACCAAGTTCCAGAAATATTTTCTAGATAAATTTGCAGAGGAAACTACTACAAGAGATTTGATGGCTGAGTTGTTCGCAGCCACCATGAGTCTGAAATAGAGGGTCAAATATTTCAATCAAATATTCACAACCATCTTAAACAAATTCCAGCCTGCGTCAAAACCAACTCAAGAGTTGTAGATCAAGGTTAATGCTAACGCACTCCCGACTTCTATTTCTATGTTTGTAAAGAGAGCCGCTAAGAAAACCCTGGCAGAAAATTTTGAAGAAGCCAAGACAATAGAATTCCATAGGAAAGGATGTAAAGAAGGCCAGGACTCTCTAGTAAAGAAAGAAGCCCATCCCCCTCGCAGGAGAGGAATCCTTTTGACTAGACCATCGGGAAAAACGACTGAACAAACTCCCGACAAAGGTAATGGAGATATAGAAGATCTACAATGCATGTTTAAGAAATTATCAAATGAGATCATAGACATGAAGAGAAATGACAAAGAGGGAAACTAAGGCCAAAGGCCCTATAAGGCTTTCTTTAAAATAAACCCACCTTTCAAAGCAATTGAACCTCCCCTAGCCAACTTAAACATTGATGTAGGGAGTGTTGCGTTTGATTCTTTCTATACTTATCATCAAGAAAACCACTCCGAAAGAGACTGCCCTCAATGGGTACATGCCATTAATTTGATGGCCAATCAGTTTCTAGATGAAGTCTCCCTAACCGAATAGCCAAATAGCTC
>JZKD02S0665081.1:0-15463 GCA_000966675.3 Picea glauca | reverse complement strand
TTGAGTCATGTAATTAGAATACCCTTCTTGTTAAGGGGGAGTGTTGAAATATTGTAACTTCGAAGAATATTCTAATTATATTTGAGTTATTATTTAATAGATCAAATCCCCTTTTGTGGATTGATCATGTCGGGTATTGTATAATATCAAATCCCCTTTTGTGTGTTGGTCAAACTACATTTGTATAGTGGTATTTGTAAAGTCGACCCCTGGTAATTATAAAGTGGTTTTAACCACTTCTAGGAGAAGTCGGCCCCACCAAGTGAAGAGACATAACCCTAGCGCCTCCTCAACTTGTATTTATATGTGAGGATGGTTCCTCATTTGAACACACTGACACTCATTCATCTAATGCACATATCTTTAAGGAAGTTGCGGTTGTAGGAGGAAGGAGATGAGAGGCACATGCTCAGTCTTGGTTTATATTTGGTGTTTTGGTCTTAGTCTTGGCATTGTACTGGAAATCTATTATTGAGGAAGTTTTTCCTGGGTTTTCTCCCCCATGAGGGTTTCCCAGGACAAAATGTTGCATACCTCGTGATTGTGTTTCTTTCAATGATCATATTTATGTTGTTGTTTTGGAAATGCAATGAATGCTCATGTAATTTTCAAATAACCTAATAACAACACTAAAACTTAACATCTATCTCATGATGTCTCGAGCACATATATCTTATAGGATAAATTTTGTCTCAAGCACATATATATTATAAGATAAATTTGTGAAAGACATATACAATTCCTTAGAATTGATCATGGGATTAAAATAACTATCCTTCTTTTTAATGAGACTTTTAATTTTTAATGGAAATTTTAACTTCTTAATAATTGTATGAGGTAATTATCAAACTATATTTGTAACCTCAAAATTTTTCCAAATTATCTTTAATAAAATATGGATTAGATGAATGAGTGACAAAACTATCATTAGTCTAAGCTTGCATGGGAATCTCCATATGTACAATGATGACGATTTACATGTCGAAATAAATGCATTCTCAAACACTATACACTTTTAACAATTTACATGTCAAAATAAACACATGCTCAAACAAGAAATAGAGGGGGAAACCTTAAAGTCTTTTAACCATAATATTCCGATCTTCATCATTTATTTAAATTCTTACTCTTCATTAAGACAAATTTATTATCTTCATCTATTGAACTTAGGTCCTAGTCCTTCGTGATATTCCTTCAAATATTTTTTGGGGTGTTTCTTCCTTTTCCATGTCCAAACCCACACTTGTCCTATTCTTTCTTCTCCATTCTCTCAAGTGAAATTTCAAGTTACAATGATTGATCAAATTCCCATAGGTATGACATATAGAAAATAGAAAGGGAATGCCAACGTAATCCAACATTTAAACATAGTTTCCACTACCCACCTCTATCTCTATATCCTCCACCATCCCATCCTTCAAACCCATCTCCACCAATATTCCAGTTACTGAGTAAGTAGTATCCATTTTAAACTATTCATCCACTTCTAAAAAGTTCCCTAGACTATCTCTTGTAAACTTAAAAACTTTCGTATACCTTACACTCAACATTTTATCCCCTTTAAGGTGTTTTGTAATTTGTAACACTCCTCCTCGTGTGAACCTCTCAATTTAAACAATTGCACAATCATCGTTTCAATGAGAATAACTTTGGAAGAAATAAATTTATCACATTTAGACTGAGTTAGAAAACTTGAAAACCACACTTGAGATTAACATTTCTATTTTTCTACCATAACTCCAGAAAAGACAACACATAGTAATTCATTCCAGAATATCATATTAACAATGGAATTGTGCTCCATCTAACAACTACTGTAAACCATTAAAGACTAATAATTTTTCAATTAATAATTATCAATAATTTACATATTTCAATTGTGAGCCCTATTTTTTAAATAAAACAATTATTGTTCACAAAGTGAATTTATTAGGGTTACCATACAATTGATTCTTGACTTGTCAAACTTGATTTGTGTTTAAATACCTTTTTTCATCAACTTTCTAATCATTGGAAAGTTCACTAGTTGACCATCCTACCAATTTTGTTCAGTTTGCATAGAGGACACAAAATCCATAGAGATCTGCAAAAACGAAAATGCAGGATATGTTAAAGCTTGGAGACATACCGAACTTAATATAAAAGGGAAAATGCCACTTTCAATCTTAGAGGAGATGGAATCAAATGAAACTATAGTTTCAGTTGATGGAGATAGAGTTTTTGATCTTGTTAGAGAAGGTAATTTTTATGTTTCAGTTGTTTGAAAATATATTTGTTATATATTTAAACGAATTGTAGATGTACTTGCAAGTTGGATATATAAAATTTATATATAGTAGATGAGTTTAATGGCACGTGCATGTGTGCTAATCTAACATGAACTCCTTGTTGAAACATATCGAATTATTTGCAGGATATGTCTTTGCCATGGTTGCACCTGTAGACAACACTGAAAACGTGAAATATTATTTGATGCAATGCATAGAACAAAAGATGAGGTTATTAGAATATTTTGATGATAACGGTTTTATATATGAAAGAGGATCCATCGTATTAAAAGACTATTTTTTTCAAGAAACCCATCAAACCGTTAGTCATGTTCACTTTCAAGACTATCAGTCGGATGTCATAAGTTGTCAATATAATCATTTGGTATGTTCAACGCACATAAAGTTAATAGAAGTTCAATCAAGAAAAAAACAAAAGTTAGAAAATGGAAAATGTCAAAAGCCGATCATGATCAAATAATTGAAGATGACATACCATTACGATTTCTTTAAACAAGTGACATACATTCCATAATTTTTTATTTTGCATTGAAAGTACACGTATTTATTAATATCTAGGATTCTGGAATCATTTGGTTTAGTTTACTTTCATGGTCCATTCAAATAAGGAACTATATTTTTGATGAATTATAAAGTTTACCGAGCCTTATTTATAGTTTTGTTCATAAAACTAGATCTAAATTGGTCAATTCAAAATTATTAAATATTCCGGTCCCCATATGTCCTCCAGACCACTTGAGGGATGAGATAACATGCTATATATTTTCTAGTCATGCCCCAAATTTGATCTTGTTTTGTTTTTAATACCATGTTCATTCGCATAAGGTGAGTTTTAATGAAATATTTTTCATGTACTTCTTTATTTAAAAACACAATTTCGCACATATAACTAGATCTCAATTATAATTTGTGTTTGGGTTTAAAGGGTTTATGCAGTTTCATATCAAGGGTCTCATATCCCACTCAATTATAAACTTGTACATATAATTTTAATAAATATTTAGCCAAAAATTAAAGATAACCATGAAGTATAATCCCTAATTACAACAATTCGAAGTACCAATCACTTAAATAAAATGACTATCTATATAAAATGAAGCAATTGATCATCATTGCCATTATCCCACCACATGATAGAGAGAACATCATACTTGAGTGTTGTAGATATTGTATTAGATACAATACAATCATTACAATCTACACAAGACATAGCCACCTTATATATGACCCGAGCAAGTCCCTCTTGGAAGTAACTAGTAAGTAAGATGAATTATTTTTCTTTAGAATTGAAACATTTGTATGACTATATTATTTTAACACTTCTATGAGTTGGGATCTATATATCCATTGGTTCAAAAACATGTACCCTAGGAGAATCCATTGAAATAGACTGCTAGGGATTATTTAAACATGTTGATAGAATATTATCTTAAACCAACATCACCAAAATATTTGTGTTTCGATATGTCACTAAATTGGGTGATATAGTATAATGATCACATAGCTGAACATTTAATATATGTCCATTTCATTAAAAAAAAAAAACATATGAAACATGACACACAACTTAACCAAAATTTGGCACAATGTATTTCATTATAGTTAATTATGAAAGTTGTTGAATATATATAAAGATTTGTCTTGAAAGACCACTATTTTCATAGTGTTGTTGTCTTTGTAGCTAGTTTACCTCCTATGCAAATTCTTTTTTACCATTTCATGATTTATTTTCTAGAGACAAATTCTTTTCCATTTTTGCTACAAAATTAGAAGTATTTCTATAAGTTGAAAATTGAAAGTTATTTCAAAAGCCACAAAAGGTAGTTGGTAAGGTGCATTGATTAATGAAGTATAGACAAATCCTCATGGTCTTGTCACCCTTCAAAGATGTTTGTAAAATGAGTTCAATATAGTTCTACATGATATATATGATATTTCAAAATTAATCTTGACCCTTTAGATCTCATATATTTCAAAATTATATAATATTTCCAAATTAAACCCTTCAATTTGTATTGAAATAAATCATTTTTAATTTCAACACACTATTATAGAACATAAACTGTCCTTTCACCATCATAAACAATATAAACCTTTTATCATAGAACATAAATTGCTAGGTTTCACTATCATAAACAATATAAGAGAAATCAAAGATCAAACAATAAATTCATATTTTGAGTTCCACACACACATTGAAAGTTCGCATAGTTGCAATAGTTACACATCCAAATACATAGGTTCCAAAGGCATTTTAGGATAATAACAAAAACTAAGAGACAATTAACATTTAACTCCAAAATGCAACTCTAAGCCATCGTTGAGATAGATCTCTTCATAGCTTAAAAAAAAAAAAATCTCAAATTTAAAATTTAAACATTTTAAATAAAATATATCTACAAATTTCAAAAAAAATGTACACATACCATTTTAGATAAATAAAACAAATTGTGATTAAAACAAAATTGCATACCAAAAGTGTTGAAGTTTCATCTTCCAACATCCATGTGCTCCTTTTCCACCAATAATGTAAACATCACTCTAACAATAAAAAGAAAAACCAATAACACATAATACCATATATTTTATTAGCAAATATTTTAAAGATATTTAACTTTATTAAATAAGCAATGAGAAAGAATAACATACCCAAGTAGATCAACACGATTAACATAACCATATGAGAAAGAATAACATACCCGACCAGAGTTCCACAGATCTAAGATTATTGCTCTCTTTTTATT
This sequence comes from Picea glauca, assembly GCA_000966675.3. Taxonomy (NCBI): domain Eukaryota; kingdom Viridiplantae; phylum Streptophyta; class Pinopsida; order Pinales; family Pinaceae; genus Picea; species Picea glauca. Next base: position 10,431 of record JZKD02S0665081.1, on the reverse strand, counting down.
ATACTTTTTTGGAATTTTTTAAAAACCAAACTTCCAAAACTTCGAAATAGTTACTCTCCATATTAAGACATTCTTTGCATAAATCTTTAATTTTCTTTTATAACCAAATGCTCTTTCAACATTGTCTACATGATCTAAACAAAGTAAGATCATATCTAACCAATTTTTAAAGAGAAAAATTGTGTGCTTGGTAACCAATTTTAGTGTTCAGAGTAAGATAATACCCTGAAAATAAATTCACTTGTGTATGCAGAAAGTTCAGAAATCTCCATATTAATCCATTCTTCCAGGAAAATACTTATCTCCTCTTCTGCAGTGGAATAGATGTTTTCATATAATTAAATTCTCTTTCAAATTAAAGGACTCACAAATCTCAATATTAAGCCATTCTTCCAAGAAAATACTTATATCTATAAAAGTTCAAAAATTTCCATATTAAAAGCCATTGTTCCAAGAAAATACGTATCTCCTCTTTTTGTGGTGGAATATATGTTCTCATATAATCTTTCATGTACATGCAGAAAACATAAATCTGCACATATATTAAGTCATTCTTCAAAAACAATTTAAATCTTTCATATTTCTACATGGGATGTATTCATATTACATATAATCAAATTCTCTTTGAAATATGCTTTCATCACGATCTAAAAATAAGTGAGATCATGCACATACATAGCTTATTTGTAAATCTACAAATGTTGGTTTGTCACTAGTAAACAATTAGTTAAGAGTATGACAATACCCCGAGAAGGAATTCACTTCATTGTATACAGAAAACACAAATATCCATATTATTCCATTCTTGGACAAGAGGACAAGGAATGCAAACGAATACAATTTATAATCTTCCCATTTTTTGATGTGGGATAGAGTCTGTTCTCAAATAATCAAATTCTCAATTTAAAAATTATCTCCATCATGATCTAAAGTTTAAACATATAAATAAGATCATGTGATTATATTTTAAAATCTAGAATAGTTCTAGTTCACGATAATGATCTAATATTAAATAAGATCGGTATCCAAGTGAATTTAGAATCTTCCCTATTTCTGATGTGGGAGATCTATATTCTGTTCTCATGTAATCAAATGCTAGATTTCAAAATTAGGTTTTCATAATGATTTAAACATAAATAAAATTGAATGTACCATTTTAGACGATGATAAGCTTATATAGGAGTTCTATATATTTCAAAATGATTGATCGAAACGTTGAAAATTTGTATAGACACTAGTTGAGTAACCCTTCTATGAATAAGAAGGGCTTAATTAAAAATTTAATCAAACAAAAATTTGAAAAAAGTAAAAAAAAACATATTCAACACAAATAAGCTTGAACACTTGTATATAAAAGGCCCAACGTAAAAACAAACTAAAAATCACTAATGTGAAATGTACACACATTTAAGCATAATCATGAATAGATGCATCATTCTCAGGTATGTATGCATCCTCCTCAATCCCAATCTCCTACACCCTCTTCTCCATATTCTCTTCAAGCATAGTCTCATGCACTCTCTTCTCCACATTTCCTTATAACACATGTCAAATTTGTACATTTAAAAATTAAATTTAAATGATTTTAACACATTAAATTTTAGTTTTAAATTTTAAAACATGTAATACATGTGATGTGCCAACCTGAATATCATCAAACACACAAGAGGATGGCATTCCCATGGTCGGTTAAGTCACGGTCTTACCCACCATACCCTAAGATTCAATAAATTATACATTGTTTAAGACATTTTTCTTTTAAATTAACAATTTAAATGACATTGCAATTTTCATATATAACTAAATTTGTTTTCAACATGAAATGATACTTGTGAACTCCCACCCTCTTCAAACTCTCCCAATGAGAATTGAGACAAGCCTTCCCAAGTAGCAGGAGAAGAAACAAGAATCCGTGAACAACACAACTAAGAAATAAATTGAGTTCAATGTGTTCATATTAATACAAAAAAAAAATTTCATGTATGTTGATTATTCAACAAGTTGTGAAGATTGGACAACTAAAGTGCTCATATGTGGATATCAGAAAACACATACTTGATTCAACCCATCCACATTTAAAATCGATGAATCAAGTCCCCTATTTACTGGAGATTCATTTAACATATGACCAAACTGCAATTTGACAATAACAACTCAATTATTTCTAAAGACACAATGATATGTATCTAGATCTAGAACTACAAGAAAACTATCNTTGAGTCATGTAATTAGAATACCCTTCTTGTTAAGGGGGAGTGTTGAAATATTGTAACTTCGAAGAATATTCTAATTATATTTGAGTTATTATTTAATAGATCAAATCCCCTTTTGTGGATTGATCATGTCGGGTATTGTATAATATCAAATCCCCTTTTGTGTGTTGGTCAAACTACATTTGTATAGTGGTATTTGTAAAGTCGACCCCTGGTAATTATAAAGTGGTTTTAACCACTTCTAGGAGAAGTCGGCCCCACCAAGTGAAGAGACATAACCCTAGCGCCTCCTCAACTTGTATTTATATGTGAGGATGGTTCCTCATTTGAACACACTGACACTCATTCATCTAATGCACATATCTTTAAGGAAGTTGCGGTTGTAGGAGGAAGGAGATGAGAGGCACATGCTCAGTCTTGGTTTATATTTGGTGTTTTGGTCTTAGTCTTGGCATTGTACTGGAAATCTATTATTGAGGAAGTTTTTCCTGGGTTTTCTCCCCCATGAGGGTTTCCCAGGACAAAATGTTGCATACCTCGTGATTGTGTTTCTTTCAATGATCATATTTATGTTGTTGTTTTGGAAATGCAATGAATGCTCATGTAATTTTCAAATAACCTAATAACAACACTAAAACTTAACATCTATCTCATGATGTCTCGAGCACATATATCTTATAGGATAAATTTTGTCTCAAGCACATATATATTATAAGATAAATTTGTGAAAGACATATACAATTCCTTAGAATTGATCATGGGATTAAAATAACTATCCTTCTTTTTAATGAGACTTTTAATTTTTAATGGAAATTTTAACTTCTTAATAATTGTATGAGGTAATTATCAAACTATATTTGTAACCTCAAAATTTTTCCAAATTATCTTTAATAAAATATGGATTAGATGAATGAGTGACAAAACTATCATTAGTCTAAGCTTGCATGGGAATCTCCATATGTACAATGATGACGATTTACATGTCGAAATAAATGCATTCTCAAACACTATACACTTTTAACAATTTACATGTCAAAATAAACACATGCTCAAACAAGAAATAGAGGGGGAAACCTTAAAGTCTTTTAACCATAATATTCCGATCTTCATCATTTATTTAAATTCTTACTCTTCATTAAGACAAATTTATTATCTTCATCTATTGAACTTAGGTCCTAGTCCTTCGTGATATTCCTTCAAATATTTTTTGGGGTGTTTCTTCCTTTTCCATGTCCAAACCCACACTTGTCCTATTCTTTCTTCTCCATTCTCTCAAGTGAAATTTCAAGTTACAATGATTGATCAAATTCCCATAGGTATGACATATAGAAAATAGAAAGGGAATGCCAACGTAATCCAACATTTAAACATAGTTTCCACTACCCACCTCTATCTCTATATCCTCCACCATCCCATCCTTCAAACCCATCTCCACCAATATTCCAGTTACTGAGTAAGTAGTATCCATTTTAAACTATTCATCCACTTCTAAAAAGTTCCCTAGACTATCTCTTGTAAACTTAAAAACTTTCGTATACCTTACACTCAACATTTTATCCCCTTTAAGGTGTTTTGTAATTTGTAACACTCCTCCTCGTGTGAACCTCTCAATTTAAACAATTGCACAATCATCGTTTCAATGAGAATAACTTTGGAAGAAATAAATTTATCACATTTAGACTGAGTTAGAAAACTTGAAAACCACACTTGAGATTAACATTTCTATTTTTCTACCATAACTCCAGAAAAGACAACACATAGTAATTCATTCCAGAATATCATATTAACAATGGAATTGTGCTCCATCTAACAACTACTGTAAACCATTAAAGACTAATAATTTTTCAATTAATAATTATCAATAATTTACATATTTCAATTGTGAGCCCTATTTTTTAAATAAAACAATTATTGTTCACAAAGTGAATTTATTAGGGTTACCATACAATTGATTCTTGACTTGTCAAACTTGATTTGTGTTTAAATACCTTTTTTCATCAACTTTCTAATCATTGGAAAGTTCACTAGTTGACCATCCTACCAATTTTGTTCAGTTTGCATAGAGGACACAAAATCCATAGAGATCTGCAAAAACGAAAATGCAGGATATGTTAAAGCTTGGAGACATACCGAACTTAATATAAAAGGGAAAATGCCACTTTCAATCTTAGAGGAGATGGAATCAAATGAAACTATAGTTTCAGTTGATGGAGATAGAGTTTTTGATCTTGTTAGAGAAGGTAATTTTTATGTTTCAGTTGTTTGAAAATATATTTGTTATATATTTAAACGAATTGTAGATGTACTTGCAAGTTGGATATATAAAATTTATATATAGTAGATGAGTTTAATGGCACGTGCATGTGTGCTAATCTAACATGAACTCCTTGTTGAAACATATCGAATTATTTGCAGGATATGTCTTTGCCATGGTTGCACCTGTAGACAACACTGAAAACGTGAAATATTATTTGATGCAATGCATAGAACAAAAGATGAGGTTATTAGAATATTTTGATGATAACGGTTTTATATATGAAAGAGGATCCATCGTATTAAAAGACTATTTTTTTCAAGAAACCCATCAAACCGTTAGTCATGTTCACTTTCAAGACTATCAGTCGGATGTCATAAGTTGTCAATATAATCATTTGGTATGTTCAACGCACATAAAGTTAATAGAAGTTCAATCAAGAAAAAAACAAAAGTTAGAAAATGGAAAATGTCAAAAGCCGATCATGATCAAATAATTGAAGATGACATACCATTACGATTTCTTTAAACAAGTGACATACATTCCATAATTTTTTATTTTGCATTGAAAGTACACGTATTTATTAATATCTAGGATTCTGGAATCATTTGGTTTAGTTTACTTTCATGGTCCATTCAAATAAGGAACTATATTTTTGATGAATTATAAAGTTTACCGAGCCTTATTTATAGTTTTGTTCATAAAACTAGATCTAAATTGGTCAATTCAAAATTATTAAATATTCCGGTCCCCATATGTCCTCCAGACCACTTGAGGGATGAGATAACATGCTATATATTTTCTAGTCATGCCCCAAATTTGATCTTGTTTTGTTTTTAATACCATGTTCATTCGCATAAGGTGAGTTTTAATGAAATATTTTTCATGTACTTCTTTATTTAAAAACACAATTTCGCACATATAACTAGATCTCAATTATAATTTGTGTTTGGGTTTAAAGGGTTTATGCAGTTTCATATCAAGGGTCTCATATCCCACTCAATTATAAACTTGTACATATAATTTTAATAAATATTTAGCCAAAAATTAAAGATAACCATGAAGTATAATCCCTAATTACAACAATTCGAAGTACCAATCACTTAAATAAAATGACTATCTATATAAAATGAAGCAATTGATCATCATTGCCATTATCCCACCACATGATAGAGAGAACATCATACTTGAGTGTTGTAGATATTGTATTAGATACAATACAATCATTACAATCTACACAAGACATAGCCACCTTATATATGACCCGAGCAAGTCCCTCTTGGAAGTAACTAGTAAGTAAGATGAATTATTTTTCTTTAGAATTGAAACATTTGTATGACTATATTATTTTAACACTTCTATGAGTTGGGATCTATATATCCATTGGTTCAAAAACATGTACCCTAGGAGAATCCATTGAAATAGACTGCTAGGGATTATTTAAACATGTTGATAGAATATTATCTTAAACCAACATCACCAAAATATTTGTGTTTCGATATGTCACTAAATTGGGTGATATAGTATAATGATCACATAGCTGAACATTTAATATATGTCCATTTCATTAAAAAAAAAAAACATATGAAACATGACACACAACTTAACCAAAATTTGGCACAATGTATTTCATTATAGTTAATTATGAAAGTTGTTGAATATATATAAAGATTTGTCTTGAAAGACCACTATTTTCATAGTGTTGTTGTCTTTGTAGCTAGTTTACCTCCTATGCAAATTCTTTTTTACCATTTCATGATTTATTTTCTAGAGACAAATTCTTTTCCATTTTTGCTACAAAATTAGAAGTATTTCTATAAGTTGAAAATTGAAAGTTATTTCAAAAGCCACAAAAGGTAGTTGGTAAGGTGCATTGATTAATGAAGTATAGACAAATCCTCATGGTCTTGTCACCCTTCAAAGATGTTTGTAAAATGAGTTCAATATAGTTCTACATGATATATATGATATTTCAAAATTAATCTTGACCCTTTAGATCTCATATATTTCAAAATTATATAATATTTCCAAATTAAACCCTTCAATTTGTATTGAAATAAATCATTTTTAATTTCAACACACTATTATAGAACATAAACTGTCCTTTCACCATCATAAACAATATAAACCTTTTATCATAGAACATAAATTGCTAGGTTTCACTATCATAAACAATATAAGAGAAATCAAAGATCAAACAATAAATTCATATTTTGAGTTCCACACACACATTGAAAGTTCGCATAGTTGCAATAGTTACACATCCAAATACATAGGTTCCAAAGGCATTTTAGGATAATAACAAAAACTAAGAGACAATTAACATTTAACTCCAAAATGCAACTCTAAGCCATCGTTGAGATAGATCTCTTCATAGCTTAAAAAAAAAAAAATCTCAAATTTAAAATTTAAACATTTTAAATAAAATATATCTACAAATTTCAAAAAAAATGTACACATACCATTTTAGATAAATAAAACAAATTGTGATTAAAACAAAATTGCATACCAAAAGTGTTGAAGTTTCATCTTCCAACATCCATGTGCTCCTTTTCCACCAATAATGTAAACATCACTCTAACAATAAAAAGAAAAACCAATAACACATAATACCATATATTTTATTAGCAAATATTTTAAAGATATTTAACTTTATTAAATAAGCAATGAGAAAGAATAACATACCCAAGTAGATCAACACGATTAACATAACCATATGAGAAAGAATAACATACCCGACCAGAGTTCCACAGATCTAAGATTATTGCTCTCTTTTTATTATACTTTTTTGGAATTTTTTAAAAACCAAACTTCCAAAACTTCGAAATAGTTACTCTCCATATTAAGACATTCTTTGCATAAATCTTTAATTTTCTTTTATAACCAAATGCTCTTTCAACATTGTCTACATGATCTAAACAAAGTAAGATCATATCTAACCAATTTTTAAAGAGAAAAATTGTGTGCTTGGTAACCAATTTTAGTGTTCAGAGTAAGATAATACCCTGAAAATAAATTCACTTGTGTATGCAGAAAGTTCAGAAATCTCCATATTAATCCATTCTTCCAGGAAAATACTTATCTCCTCTTCTGCAGTGGAATAGATGTTTTCATATAATTAAATTCTCTTTCAAATTAAAGGACTCACAAATCTCAATATTAAGCCATTCTTCCAAGAAAATACTTATATCTATAAAAGTTCAAAAATTTCCATATTAAAAGCCATTGTTCCAAGAAAATACGTATCTCCTCTTTTTGTGGTGGAATATATGTTCTCATATAATCTTTCATGTACATGCAGAAAACATAAATCTGCACATATATTAAGTCATTCTTCAAAAACAATTTAAATCTTTCATATTTCTACATGGGATGTATTCATATTACATATAATCAAATTCTCTTTGAAATATGCTTTCATCACGATCTAAAAATAAGTGAGATCATGCACATACATAGCTTATTTGTAAATCTACAAATGTTGGTTTGTCACTAGTAAACAATTAGTTAAGAGTATGACAATACCCCGAGAAGGAATTCACTTCATTGTATACAGAAAACACAAATATCCATATTATTCCATTCTTGGACAAGAGGACAAGGAATGCAAACGAATACAATTTATAATCTTCCCATTTTTTGATGTGGGATAGAGTCTGTTCTCAAATAATCAAATTCTCAATTTAAAAATTATCTCCATCATGATCTAAAGTTTAAACATATAAATAAGATCATGTGATTATATTTTAAAATCTAGAATAGTTCTAGTTCACGATAATGATCTAATATTAAATAAGATCGGTATCCAAGTGAATTTAGAATCTTCCCTATTTCTGATGTGGGAGATCTATATTCTGTTCTCATGTAATCAAATGCTAGATTTCAAAATTAGGTTTGCATAATGATTTAAACATAAATAAAATTGAATGTATCATTTTAGACGATGATAAGCTTATATAGGAGTTCTATATATTTCAAAATGATTGATCGAAACGTTGAAAATTTATATAGACACTAGTTGAGTAACCCTTCTATGAATAGGAAGGGCTTAATTAAAAATTTGATCAAACAAAAATTTGAAAAATGTAAAAAAAAACATATTCAACACAAATAAGCTTGAACACTTATATATAAAAGGCCCAACGTAAAAACAAACTAAAAATCACTAATGTGAAATGTACACACATTTAAGCATAATCATGAATAAATGCATCATTCTCAGGTATGGATGCATCCTCCTCAATCCCAATCTCCTACACTCTCTTCTCCACATTCTCTTCAAACATAGTCTCATCCACTCTCTTCTCCACATTTCCTTATAACACATTTCAAATTTGTACATTTGAAAATTAAATTTAAATGATTTTAACACATTATATTTTAGTTTTAAATTTTAAAACATGTGATGTGCCAACCTGAATATCATCAAACACACAAGAGGATGGCATTCCCATGGTCGGTTGAGTCACGGTCTTACCCACCATACCCTAAGATTCAATAAATTATACATTGTTTAAGACATTTTTCTTTTAAATTAATAATTTAAATGACATTGCAATTTTCATATATAACTAAATTTGTTTTCAACATGCAATGATACTTGTGAACTCCCACCCTCTTCAAACTCTCCCAATGAGAATTGAGACAAGCCTTCCCAAGTAGTGGGAGAAGAAACAAGAATTCGTGAACAACACAACTAAGAATTAAATAGAGTTTAATGTGTTCATATTAATACAAAAACAAAAATTTCATGTATGTTGATTATTCAACAAGTTGTGAAGATTGGACAACTAAAGTGCTCATATGTGGATATCAGAAAACACATACTTGATTCAACCCATCCACATTTAAACTCGATGAATCAAGTCCCATATTTACTGGAGATTCATTTAACATATGACCAAACTGCAATTTGACAATAACAACTCAATTATTTCTAAAGACACAATGATATGTATCTAGATCTAGAACTACAAGAAAACTATCCTCAAATGCATGAAAAATTTATTAACTGTAACACATACTAATCAGATGTTCTGTTCATCATTCTGAATTAACTCCTTCCAACCATTAATTTTTTTTTTTGCATACTCCCGTATATCTTCTATGGACATGGAATCTATCTCCTCATCTATTTTGTAAACAAAATTGGCTCGAGAATTGGATTCAGCTCTTTGATGGTTCAAACCAACATCAACACCATAAAAAAATGATCCTAAATTTTCTTTGATTGCATTCCTAGCCTCCTTTCCAACATCTGATGTAGCTTGCATATCTGAATGTGAGGCAAATTCCTCTGTTGGATGAGATACCAAAGGTCGTGGAGGACTATGCAATGATGCATTTCAATATGCCCCTTTCCGATCATATGTTCATCCTTTACCAACCCCATAATAATTGGATTGTTGGTTGGTATAATCAGGGTGCATGCCCATTAAAAAATATGCATAAAAGAGTCCAACAAAGTAATGTGGAACCTCATTATTCCACAAAAACTTCCCATATGATGCAAAAAATCTATTATAAAGATGTCCTGCTATGTTGGGGTGCTTAAAATATTGCACCATCAACATCTTTCGCTTTGACCCCTCTTTGAAATTAAACATAGAAATTGCATCTTCTTTTGAGCCTCTACTTTTTACTACTTCCCGTTTATTGGAGCCCATCACCTTCGACTTTCGTCTCCTCATCAAATCGATAAAACTATATGTCTTTGGCCCCATCTTTTGATATGCATCCATAAAGTTATGAAATGAATGAAAAACAATCTCAAAGCTTTGCTTACTCTCTCGAGGGAGATCCAAGCACCTCAAATCATTTTGCATCATGCTTTTAACACTTGAGCATCATTTGAGGGTTATTTCTTTAGTATACATTTCCCAAGGAAGCTCATCACCAACATTTGAGGGATAGGTAGACGTAGGCGTGTAATATTCTATTTTTTGATAACGCCTCCTGAATCCA
>JZKD02S0665037.1:0-15463 GCA_000966675.3 Picea glauca | reverse complement strand
GAAGTTGCGTCTAGAACCATGCCCATACCTCGAAGTTGGTGGATGCACGGCATAACTCATACTTCCTTTGGGTTAGTTTCCATGTACGAGGGGTAGCTATTCCAGCAAAATCGCCCGGGACGTGCACCCAGCCTCATCCCTTTTGAGACATGCCATTTGGGTAGGGACCCTGTGGACAACTTTATATTCCGTCCACCTCTGACCACTCAACCGTGGCACCGTTTAATAGCATAGCATCTATTTTAGTTGCAATTTTAGCTATGCCTAAGTATATTCTATCTGATGTTTGAATCAATAAATGGCCAAATGTATTTGAGAGCTTAGTCAAGTTTTTGCTAAACAAGATGGCAGCCAGTGGCCAGGCGGTTGCTGCTCCGCCTTCATTGCATCTGGTTCCCTAGCTTGGTGAAGTCTCAGCAGTGTGGCGGTTCTCAGAAAGGAAGGGCTTTTCGCAGCCAGCTTTGCCCCCACCTTCTGAGGCGGCTTGAGCATGGCGACGTCTCAGTCTGGATCTTTGCATCATTATGGTGGATCTCCGAAAGGAGTGGTGGCTCCCTCCTAGCCAACTCTGCCCTTGTCTTTCTCCATCCCTAAGGGTCTCTCCACTTAAGGTGCAGCCTATCCTCTGGAGGATTCTTCTCTTGGAAAGGCTGTTTCCTCTATAGATCTTTTGTTCTCGGGTAAGCCATCTAGCCCATTTTTCTGTTGGTTTTGAAGCTAGATCACTCTTCGATAAAGGAGGAAGAAAAATACTACTCGATCCTTGATCTGGTCTATAGATTCAATGGCTTATGGACAAAGCTGAAAGACCTCCAAGCTTGGATTTCTGAATCTTAGGGCTCCTTCTTAGAGAATGTGTTGCCGATTCACCCCTATGCCAGTTTTTTTTTTTAATTCAAAAATTCGTAGAGGGTGGATATTTTGAAAGTTTGTGCCAAAGGCCCCTGGTTCATGAACAAAGCAGGCCTCTTTATGGGGCTGTGGACACCTGGCTTTAATCCACACATTGAAATGTATTCGTCAGTCCTGATCTGCCGAAGATTGTGCAATCCCCCTCTGGAATATTGGAGCAGAAATTCCCCAGGACAATGGTAATGCTTTGGGAAATTTTATTACCATGACAACAGAGGATGAAGATATGCCAGCTACTATCGCTGCCCAAATTTGCCTTAATGCTGATTTGAGCAAGGGCCTTTTTGAAAAAATTGTGTTTGTTTGTGAGAACAGCAGCTAGATGCAAGTGTTGGATTATGAACATGTTGCTTTCTGCTGCAGGGTCTGTTTTGAGCACAGACATTGGCTGCTTTTTGCCTTAAGGAAAATTCAGAATTTTTTTTCTAAAAAAAGCAAAAGACCGGTAAACGCCCTGGGTTTGGAAAGACTTCGGGAAGGACCAAATATGTGTGGTCCCAGCCACAGATGGAGATTGCCCTGAACCAGCTGAAACTATTATTGGCCATGATGTATGTCAAGACAGGAGTGGGGATGCTATTCCATCTTTGAGAAAGGAGCCAAACTTGCATATGATTATCTCCTTGCCTGACACAGATCCCCATGGGGGGAATTCAGAAAGGGGAAAAGATGGACCTGTTAAAGGGAATCATTCCCTTCAGACACGCTGGTTGGGGCTGATCAAATAGGGCCACTTGGGATTCCATCTGTTTCAATGCAGCCTATTCCAGAACACTCTGAGAATGGATGGATAGAAATTAAAAAGAGAAAGGAAAAGAAAAGCAGTGCAATGGACTGCATGATCCTTTGGTCCGGGAATCAGAAGAAAGCTACCCCTCCCTGACAACATTAAAATGGTCAAGATGGATCCTTAATGTAATATCTTTCATGGCTTTGGTCTGTAGTTTTATCATAGATAGCATTTTTCAGCATCCAGATAGTCAAACATTGACTATCAGGATTCAGACCTGCTCGGAGTAGCTTAGTCAGGGGTCAGCTGTTGAATATTAGACCCAGGATTGGATTTTCCCAAGCAATATATGTGGCAATCTTTTATACATATCATGTTTGTGTTAATTGATTTTTATTTACCCCAAACAATGTTAAACAAATCAGTTTTTGTTACATTTGATTAATCAGAATGTTTTTTGTAAAAATGGTCAAACAAATCAGTCTCTGTCACATCTAATTGATCTGAATATGTTTTGTTTCTTCATCTAGGTTGCAAGGTGCACGAAGATCATTAATCCAAACACCGATGATGCCAAGTATGTTATAAATGTCAAACAAATCGCCAAGGTATGCCTATTTCCCCAGGCCGTGTTGTGATCTTACAGTAAAGTCATTATCCTCTTATAGGTGCAGCAAAACAGTCAATAATCTAAAGAATCAAATTTGCTACTTTACTGTGGATGTCTCTTACAGTAAAACTAGAGCTGCAGTGAATAATCTTTTTCTTGCAAGAAAGCTTATGGAATTCAAAACCTAATGTGCCCTGAAAGCCACATTGACTTGCATGTAATATTTACAAGGTTGTGTCTTGGAAATGCAGTTTGTGGTTGGACTGGGTGATAAGGTTTCCCCTACTGATATTGAAGAAGGCATGCGTGTTGGGTCAGTTATTAAAAATTTCCTCTTACAAAATCATCTTTTTATTTTCATTTTGTCTTCTAGGGAATTTGTTTCCTTTAGAGTTGAGTGTAATATTACCCATCAATTCTAAGTGCTGCTGGCACATGAGAAATCACATTGCTTCCTAGTCAAGCATTACTATGTTTTTTAACTGTAATGTATGATGTTGATTGCATTAATGTCATCTGAAAATGTAATGATTGATGGTCCAGGAATGTAATGATTGATGGTCCTCTTTCCCTCATGTAGGGTTGATCGCAATAAGTATCAGATTCAGATCCCTTTGCCTCCTAAGATTGATCCCAGTGTGACAATGATGACTGTTGAGGAAAAGCCAGATGTTACTTACAATGATGTTGGAGGCTGCAAAGAACAAATTGAAAAGATGCGAGAGGTTTGTTAATTCTCTTATAAGTTATATTGTCTATTCACATTTCAGATTTCCTCATCTTCCCAATAGTTTCAACAGAGTGCTATGCCAATAAATGGTCAATAAAAAAAGTCATTTATCAGAACAGTTATAGGGATAACATTGGGTAATCTCATCCTCAACAATAAAATCATTTTTCTTCAAGAGAATTTGTGCTAAATTAGGAAACTTTGGAATATGAAAATTGTATGTACGCATATGTTAGAACTTAGCTACAATAAGAAATAAGGTAAATGATGACATCGGCAATTTTAAACATACATCCATTCATATGTACTTCACATACGCTCTTGTTATCTTCTATGCTCACTAGAAGGATCATAATATATTAATGTAGGCCATAATAAGAAACAAGGTAAATGATGATATCGACAATTCTAAACATATATCCATTCATATGTACTTCATAATATATTAATAAATAGAAACCGAAAAGAATATCAATCCTCACATTGGTTTTTTTCCAGTGGAAAAAATATCGTAACCTTTCTATTATTCAAATAAAAGGATTACATTTCAACTTGCACAGGCTCAGAAGCACTGTTTAACAAAGTGGGTTTTCCCTTTGTCTAAAGGCACAAAGCCATTGTCTATAAGCATGAAAAAATCATGACACCCAACATGTCTTCTCTATACCAAGGTAGGAGTTAAAAAGCAAAGGTTCTAGGAGGCGGAGTCTCCTCTCACATTGTTACTAAAACATGAAATATTGTATTCTAATAATAGTATATGACATTTAAAATAATAAACAACTAATACAAATGCTCAAAGAGTAGTATATAATATTAAGTGTTTTTGAATTTATTTCAATGTGAAAACATTTTAAATATTCTTATAATAATATCAATGATTAGAGGTTAAGATGGTATTTATTTGCCATGGGGGCTTCAATTCTGCTTTACCTGCCCGGGGATACTTAATAGAGGACTTAAACAATAATAAAAGTAATAGAAAGAATACATTTTTGCAATTATTTTCCACTTGTCTTGATACAGCTATTTACGTGCAAATGTGCAGTTTGCTTTGATAATGGTAATCTAAATGGTGGTTAAATTTATTGTTGTTCAATCCAATAAATACAAGGAAGTTGAAGAAATCAACTTTCTGATAGGTAGATTCCCTCTCACTGTGTGAATGGTGTATTTGTTCTATGGTCAAAATTTAGATTGGTGTTTGACAAGTTGTAGTAGTTCTTGCATGCAATTTATTGCTGTCTTAAAGCTAATATACATTGTTGACGTGCTACTGCGATGGCTATCTTGATGCTATGGAGGAGATTTTTATTGATTTTTTGATGAGTCGTTCTCACATGTCATTTATTGTTGTCTTCTCTTTTTATCTAGCTTTGCTTATAGCTTTTTAGTTGGTTCCCTTAGTTAGAGGCTGATATTGTTGTCTTCTCTTTTTATCTAGCTTTGCTTATAGCTTTTTATTTTGTTCCCTTAGTTAGAGGCTGATATTTTTGTCTTCTCTTTTTATGGTTAAGAACATGTGTTTCGTCCTAGGAGGTCACAGGTTCAAATCCAGAGGGGGGTAGGGCATGTACACGTCCGTAGACTTCAGCAATCAAATTGCTGCGCGGAGGGGGTCCCTTGTCCCACAAACAAGGGGGGTCGCATACACCAATTTGGTGTCTGGCTTGGCCGTGACCTTAAAATTATATTATTATTATTATTATTATAAGTTCAATAATTGAAATGACATTCTCTTTTTATTTTGTTGTCCTTGTCACATTTCATTAATTTTGTTTATGCATATAACTTAGAGCACTTCCTCTTTGGTTTTTCCAGGTTGTGGAACTTCCAATGCTTCATCCAGAGAAATTTGTTAAGCTAGGAATAGATCCTCCTAAAGGTGTCCTTTGCTATGGACCTCCTGGCACAGGAAAAACACTGTTAGCTCGAGCGGTGGCCAATCGTACTGATGCATGCTTTATTCGAGTTATTGGAAGTGAGCTTGTTCAAAAGTACGTTGGTGAGGGTGCTCGGATGGTTCGGGAGCTTTTTCAGGTTTGTAAATTTTAGATGCTTTTATTTTCTTTGGATGATGGCTTTTTTCTGTCTATACTGTCAATGCATAACATTGCTATTGATCATGATATTTTCAATGCATGTTCTATAAAACATTGAACTTCGAAGTTTTGTTTGTAGATTACAAAGTCACAAACAAGAAAGATGGTTTATTCAAATATAGAATATATACAGCATGATGCATAATTATGTATTTATTGTTGAGCCGTGTCAAATTTGGATTACCCAACATGGATTAAACTGAATTACCCTGTCTTGTGAGGGAAACTTAGAAGAAATGAGTTGTTCTCGAGTATATCATGCTTATTTTAAACCTAGTAATTAAAATCTGTGTCAACAGATTCACATGGTCTTGAAAGTTTGTTTTTAAACAACTGCTGAATAATCATCAGAAAGTAGCATTTTTTTGTAGAGTCTGGCAATAGCCTTTGATGGTCCTTTCTATGGGTAAAAAATCCCACTAGAAGCCTTGCGTGAAGATTCAGAAAATTTCAGTTGGAATTTTGATTTTGAGCATAAAAAGACGAGGATGAGACACATCAGGGATGAGATTTTCGCAATAAAATCAAAATGAAGAAAGACAAATTATATTAATTTCTGTTTTTCTTATGTCAATATAAGCAATTTTTTTTATGGTTAGTGATGTCCACCAATGGCCAAAACAGGTCAAGGGGACTA
Organism: Picea glauca; assembly: GCA_000966675.3. Lineage (NCBI taxonomy): Eukaryota > Viridiplantae > Streptophyta > Pinopsida > Pinales > Pinaceae > Picea > Picea glauca. The sequence goes on along the minus strand of JZKD02S0665037.1, from coordinate 9,742 downwards.
AAAAGGAGTGCCTAAAGCATCTCCCACAGTCCCACTTAAGAAAACCACAAAAAATGGGGTTTACAAGAAGGTTACATGACACCATATGGAGGAGTACAATCCCCATGAGTTATAACAAAGTGAGATGAACTAATCTTGCAGAAAGGAGAAGAAATTGAAAAAAGAACAAGAAAGACAGGGCAAGACCCTTAATCCTCATCATCATTAGAGGGGGACTCTGCAATGTTGTAACTACCATATAATCACCATTATTGAGTCTAAGGATGCCATTTGGAGAGTGGCATGGGTTGAAATGACCCGATTGAGCTATCCTTGGAGACATACATGTACTCTTGCCAGAAAGAAATGGAGGAAGCTCCTCTAGCATCCAAGTTTGAAAAGCTCCTTGAGGAAGTAAAGAAGCTAGTGATACTATCCCAATCAGGAACTCTGGATTAGATTCAAGGAGGGGTGGTTATGATCATTTGTCAACCACTGGATCTAACAATGTGGGTTGCTCTTGGAATGGTTGGGGTGTTGGGACACTATTATTAGACTAATACTGACTGCACTAATAACAATGGTAGTTGTAGGGTGCTAGAAGCCCTTGGGCGTCACTAGTCAAAGTGGGTAAAAGAGAATAAAGTAATCAATCTGGCAGGGCTAGGAACATTATATAGTGCCTGATGCTCAAGGGCCACCACCTCTCTTAGAAATGAGGCCAAGTATCTTTGGTTAAAATTATGGAAGAAGACAAATAAAACCCCCCCTATAATGTCTAAAAAGACAGTAATACCTCCCTTGAATATCGTAGTAATTTGGGCATCTAAAAATGAAAACTTCCTTAGTCTCTGTGTTTTTAAGAGAACACAATCTGTGAATCCTTTCCTCTCAAGGGATATGGTTCTTAGTCTCAACACACAATTAGTTTGAAAGACCATGTGACAAGTGTTGCCGCAGATAATCCAGATGAACAATAAAGCCATCTGAAATCTACGATCTGTTTTCTGTGTTGAAGGTCAACTTGGGGCCAAGAGGCTGAGAAGGGGAGTGCTAGGTCATTTGAATGAACTATCAATAAATATCCTCTATGAGAACTACTCGATTTTTCTCTTCTTACTACTTAGCAATGTAGGAAATTAGTACTTTAAAATAATTTTGAATTAAAGACTACCTGAAATGAGACTGGAAGATGCTAATTGGTACTGGATCACAATCAGGGAAGCCTTTTGCAAGCTCCAAATATGATCTGCAGCAGTATGCTATTAGACTTGACCCAACCAGTGTTAGAATCCTTAGTGCTTGAAGATTATCCCAACTTTCATTCAATCCAAAATATCCATAAGGTAGGGATACTCCATACAAGAATCCTTAAGAAAGGATCAACCCTATATCTTCACCTTATCAGAATGACACAATAATAATTCCCCTTCCATAGGGTGGACTCCCTCCTTACTTATAGCTCCTAGATACCCTAACCATAATTCACCACCAGTGGAACTTATTTAATGACTAACCTAATGGGCCTTATTTAAGAACTAATATAGTGGACTGTTACAACAAATCTAGTGCCCACAAAAGTGTAAAGTCCCAAGCACAAGGTGTTAGCTTTGTTTGACTTGGGGGGCTACTGACTATCACCTCAATAGCTCTTCATCTCTCTTTTGGTTGGCTCTTCTCCAACTCAAGGGGGGCTTCCCTAAAGGTAGGATTATCAAGGCTATGGAGTGGGGCTCAAGGTGAAAATGAAGAGTAAGCCTTTATAAAACAACAGTTGTAATATAGTGGTGGAAGTGGAAATGAAAATAGGAAAGGGGGTATGGAAAAGGAATGGAAAGGGAGATGAGGGGAACAAGGAAATGGGATAATGTGAGGCTAGTGCCTATCAATCTATTGGGCTAATGGAGTTTTGAAATATTTCATAATGAAAGGCCTAGTTTGATACATTCAAAACTACTTCATAGAAAGGCATTAATATGGAGGAAAAGGCTAGTTTGCCATATTCAACCTTATGGATGAGAGAATTAGTTTGTTACATTCATCATTCTATTTGATACTCAAGGAAAAATGGACTAATGTGACACATTTAACCTTAGAGTGCTTGCTGGAAATTATCATGGAAACTTATCTTGGAGGGCTAGAGGTGCCACTAATCAATGTTAACATGGAGGTGTCGTTTTATTGGGCTGAATTACTAATCAAATCAGCAACTAACTTGTGAGATGAAAGACAACAATGCAGAAATTAAACAGCAAGTAAGTCAAGAGGGAAAAGGTTCCTCACATTGACCTTCTCCTAAATGAATAGGCCTTCATATTAGCATGATAACAAGAGGTTTCTACAATGAATTTACAACAAATGAAGAGCAATAAAAATATAGCTCACAACAAAGTAGATGCAATACTACATTTTTTCATTAAGTTTTCAAGGGTTTGACTTACAATAGAGCCAATCAATCATCTCCAAGCTCCAACTTTCAATCACTTTTGAGTCTCTCCTTAATCCTCCAATCCCCAATTACATCAATGAATAGAGAGAAAGGTTCTATTTATCGGGGGAGTTTCTTCTTTCTTACAATAAAATATGATATTATCTAACTAACTCAATGACAAGTCAAAGAAATAATATAATAATGGAGTAGTTAGATCCCTCCTCAATCAATGGTTGATCAAATCAAAGGTTATGTGGACACTACTCTCTCCAAAGGAGGTTGCCCCATCAAAAAATACCAAGTAATATACAAGATAATGCTCCATGAAAGGGGTGCACCACTAAAAATAGGCACAATACCAAGTCAAAATGTCATATGGTCCACATAGAATGTGCCCTCCAAGATGTTAGCTCAACAAAATACATAAAGGTTAATGATCCACCTAGATCCACATGGGAGGATGTGCTCCAAGATCCACCTAGAAAGGCTCATTAAGTGTGCCCTCCAAGATGCATGAGTGAGAAAACAATAAAATAATTCTCCTAGGAGATTGCTCGATAACGATCATCCCAAAATAGCAAGTGGTCCACTCATGCATGCATGCAAATACAATAAAATAATGCTCTTCAAGTAACCACTTCCATGAGACTAGTCAACAAATGATAACATATTGAAGTGGTTACAGCCTTCAACATGCAAGGCTCCATAAAATAATAAAATATACTTCTCCATATGTGCGACCTCCAAGAAGGATGAGTGAGAAAATAATAAAATAATCTCCCCAAGAGAATGCTCCATAACCTCCTCCAAAAATGGTAATGTGGTCCATAAGATTTATGAATATGTGTGCAATAAATATTCTCCATGAAGCATGTGTGTGTCTCATGAGTGGCACATCCCATCATCACATGTGAACAAGGTATGGAAAGGTGTGCAAGAACAAAGTCAATAAGGAACTCCTTCCCACATGTGGACCCAAAGTAGGTTGCTCCAACTAACTCCATATAAAAGTTTGCAAAGTGCGAAATAGGTGGAGTATTTCACATGCATGATATGTCAAAGGTCTTGGGACCTTCAACAACTTCGCAAAAATAGAAAGGTGCTACCTTCGATGTGCAATCATCTCATCCTGTAAAGTTTGACGAAATCAACTCTTCCAAATAATCATAAAATATGCTCCAAGGTGGGTACAACTCAAAACTTGTGCAAGTGGGTAAGATAAGAACCCAATGAATTCTCTCCAATGTGCAACCACCTCAACCTTGTTAAGTTTGACCAAATCAACTCCCCAATAAAATACTTCAAACGCTTCAAGTTGATTACAACTCACCAAAAAATGTGCAAAGACCATTTGTTGTTTTGCAAAACCATCAACTGATTTACCAAAACCATGTACACAAGAAAAGTGCGCCTTAGAGAAGTGTGCCATCCTCTCCCAAAATAGTAATAAATACATGCATGCCTTGGAATCTATGCCAGATAAGGGAATGCTCCATCAAGAACCCTAAGCCTCCTCCAAATAAACCCCTCCCAAGTGTGAAAGGATGCCAAACGAAGTAAGGCGCGTCATCAATAGAGTTGGGTAGCCACTAGAATGATTAAATCATCTTCAACATGTGTGCACAAAGGCTAAAGCTCTAATATAACCACAGTCTACCTCCAAATAATCATTGGATGATTAAATCACCATGAACATGTGTGCCAATGAGGGGTGCACTCCATCAAGTGTAGTATCATGTAAATAAAAGTTACACCTCTAGCAAAACTCCACCATGTAACAATAAAATATAAGCTCCACCCAGGTTTGAATCTAGGGCGTACCACCATCATTGGACTAATACCTAAAGTACATCATCCAACCTTAGGAAAAGGTTAGATCATCAAGGAAATATCATCTATGCTGGTTTATTCCAACGGACTAATCACCTACTGAACTAAACACTACTTCTAGTAACTAATACTATTGACCTTAATTTCATCAAACTACCTAATCGGTGAACTAGATATTGCTGCCTTAATTTCAGCAAACTGAAATTTCAACAAACTGTTCTAAATTTCAGCGAACTGAATGTTGCAATAACGTCCCTTTCGTCTTTGCTTTCTCTCAAGCAAAGAGGAAGCTGAGTGAGGGAGAATGGCCACTCCTCAACATACATCCTAGTAGGCATACCCCCTCCACTTGTTAAGGTACTTATCTAACACCCTAATCCTGCCAACAATTCATTCACATGGGAAATAGGATAGCGTTTTTTTATTATTTCGCTTGTTGAGAGTATGGTAGATAATGAACATATCAGCAGTTCCATCTCTTTTTTTGATCAAAACCTCTGGTCAAGCAAATGTACTTGAATTGGGCCTAATGCTTCTCATATCAAGAAGTTCTTGTACTATTTTTTCAATCTCATCCTTGTGAGCTCGAGGGTGGTGGTATGGAGTGGTCATAATGTTTTTTGTGCCCTCCAACTTGATGTTATGCTCACAGTGTTTGGTTGGTGGCAACCCATGGGGTAAGTCCTCAAAAATCTTGTACTTGTCCAATTTATGTTGAATTTCTGCCTTCCTGGCTGGTATGTTTGTTCCTTTTGACACACACACAACCTTGATGACACAACAACAAATCATAATTTCATAGCTCCCATCTTTTTTTTATCTCCCAATCCTCTCTGGTGGTAGACGTCAATTGGCATGCTCCCAACTTAGACTCGCTTAGAGAAGTTAATTCTGATGTCTCTCAAGATTCAGAACCATTAAACACCAACTACCACATCAACCCCTCCAGGGGGTAACAAAAGGAACTTTGAGGTAAGGACATAATACCCCTGCTAGATAACAAAATTTCCAACCATACATTGGCACTTATTTCTTGCCTGCCTGCAGTATGCACTTAAAAATCAGCTTGGTTACTTGTCTGCCCCCATAGTGAAACAAAGGAGAAAAAAGGTGATGACTATAGTTGAAAGATAACCTATCAGTTAGTTCCCTAGAGTCTAGACAAAGGGAACATAAGAGGGGATGCTAAGTATAGTTGATTGTCTGGGGAAATCTAGCAGAATTCTACCTTCAATGTGAGGATGCATGCATGTTAGGGCAGTCTGATTGAGATGGATGATTGTCTTGGGGAATTAAACAGAATTATACCTTGAACATGACATCAATGGCAATTTGATGGAGCACTAATGGAGACTAGATCCGGAGAAAAGAAGTTGAGGACATGTCACCTATGTAGGTTACCATCCCAGACAACCAACATTGCGCTTGGTTGCCCATATGCCTCGGTGGATGGTGGTGGACCTATAGGCAGTCTTCAAATTTTGTAGTTGATTTGAATCTTAGTGGGGCTTATAGTACAAGTAAAGATGTATAATTCATAAAGCTAATTTTTTATTAAATGCAAAAGGGAACACAGTGATCATGTAAATGGAGTTGAGCGTAATCAAAGTTGACTTTGTCAACAAGTCATTTTTATAAAAGCTAGTAAGAAAAGAGTTAAGGTCGGGAAGGAGAAGTCTTAAAATTGGCCTCATTGCATGTAATTATTTATCTTAATAGAATCCTTCTTTCCCAACTCCATCTCTCAAATTTTTGTGGTGTATTTTATTTATGTGTTATTATGCGTTATGTTTAATTGTTTTCGTCCATGTTCTTTATCCTTGCAAAGCTAGTTTCTTGGTGAATTTCATGGCAGATTTGTAGGTTTAATCTTCTTGTCTCTTGACATTCAAGCCCTTTGGATCTCAACTCTTGATATCCGAATCATTGGTTTCAAAGTGGGTCACTCCATGGGAATGAGGGTTTGAAGTATACTTTGGATTCAAAGATTTGCAACGATCTCCAATCTTCCTTTGGCATTCTCAAAGTCCATTTGCTGGGCCATACACTGCAAGCATTGCAGTTGGTCCAATGGCATTATAGGGTTTTTCTACCCTTGAACCTCCATTCACCATTGTAGGAGCATCATTACATGGATTTCACTACATCCCTTGGTTTGCATTATTTTCATAAATTTTGCGGCTTTCTATGTTGCCCGCGGAGGTTCCATGACCTCTACTGTAGCCCACGTTGCTCTACAAACCCTTGGCAACTTTTGTGTCCCTCTTCACTCATCTCCCAATTCCGGTGTTCTTGCAACTTCATATGGCGGTGACATGGCTTAAAACTTTGAAAGTAGCACCTACAAACTTGGGTGACCTCATTCCAGCCCTTTCTGAGCCTACCCACAGCTATATGGCCACAATATGAGCTCAATAATGGATGGAATAGATGGTGGTCCTATTCTGCAAAATTTAGACATGTGCCACTACCTTGTGTTTCAGAGGGTGTTCTATAGCTCATTTGGAAGGATTTTCTGTTAGCTCAAATGGGTTTTTGCGGAATTTCATTTTGCTTCCTGGTTTGGGAGATATCTTCAATTGAAGCACCAAAGGTCTGTAACACAACGAGGCCACCTGTACCTTGTGTTCCAGTGTGCATTTTCTCACTCCACAGGCCGCGACAAAACATGTTCCTTATACCAATGGAAAGATCTCTTCGATTCTTCCGATGGGTCTTTGATGGTATTTGATTTCATCCCCTGTATCAGAGGTTATGAACATATTTGCAGCAAGAGGCCAGCCCCAAGAATCGTGATTTTTTCCATATGAAATTTTAATTTCTGGAGTTATTAAATCCTATCGTAATTTGTTTGTTTTACCTATGTAATTTATTGGTTAAGTAAAATATCCCACAGGTTATAAGTTGGGATCAAGATCAAGCTTGTCATTGCCAACTTGGTTATGGGTCATGCACAAACCCAAGGTCATGGGTTAGCCACACAAAAATCCTCTTTTCATTGGGTGATTAGCAAAATGTAAACATGGTCCTATGTTGAACATAACGGGTCTCCTTTTTCTTTAGCACAGGTAAAATGATGGGGATCTTCACTTTGTAAGGGGGGAGAACTGATTTGAATCTTAGTGGGTCTTATAGTCCAGTTCGATGTCTACGTCATAAAGCCATATTTTTATTAAATGTAAAGGGAACATGACAGACATGTAATTGATGGAGTCAAGCTTAAGCAAAGTTGATTTTTTCAACAAGTCACCTTCATAAAAAGGCAGTGGGAAGAGAGTTAAGGTTGGGAAGTAGAGGTCCTAAAATTTGCATCATTGCATGTAATGGTTCATCTTAATAGAATCCTTCTTCCCCAATTCTCTCTCATATTTTTATGGTGTATTTTATTTGTGTGTAGTTATGCATTCTCTTTAACGGTTCTTTTTACATTGTTCCTTACACATGGAAAGCTAGGATTTTGGTAAATTTCATGGCAGATCTGCAGGTTTAATCTCCTCCTCTCTTAGCCTTCAGCATATCCCTATTCTTTAATCAACCATAAAGAGTGCAACTATATCTTCAATTCATCATTCATTATTAATTATTTGCAGAACTCCATGACATATTCTTTCACACCCCTTTGTTGCCTTAGATTTTTTAATTCAAGGAAGTAATTCTCCATATTTTTATCATCAAACAGACATAAATTTTACCTTGTAAGCGTGAAAATCGATGATTGCATTTTCTTATGTGTCTTTACCCATTGATTCCAACAATCATTCGTAAATGCCTCCAAGTACAGGGCTGCAAAATTGCTCATGTCTTGTGAAGTATGTCTCTAATTTATGAATTGAAGCTCTTGCGTGGATTTTCCCTTCGCCATCAAAAGTGGAAATCTTCAATTTGTTGAGGTAAGGCTCGTTGAGGACCTTATGTTGCAGGGCACTCTTCTATCTTGACCTGAGGCCTGCTTGAAGCTCACAAAACTCCTTGCAGGAGACCTCCCCCTGAAACGCTTCTGGCCTAAGCTTGTAGGCCTTCCAGGCATTCATCCCTGGATTCATCGTGAAGTATGTTTCTAATTTATGAATCCAAGCCCTTGTGTGGACTTTCCCTTCACCGTCAAAAATGGAAATCTTCAATTTGTCAAGGTAAGGCTTGATGAGGACCTTATGTTGCAGGTCACTCTTCTCCCTTGATCTGAGGCCTGTTTGAATGTCACAAAACTCTTTCAAGGCGACCTCCCATTGAAATGATTCTGGCCCAAGCTTATAGGCCTTTTATGCATTCGTCGTTGGGTCTTCCAAAACCTCAGATTTAGGATCTGTTTGACATCTTCATCTCCAATACATGGGCCTCTATATTAGTCTCTCCTCATGTTCGCACTGCTATTAGGAGTTCTTAAACACCCAGATTTTTGTCCTTCCTGCACTGATACCAGTATTTTGGCCAATCCCTCAAAGGCTGCCATCATTTCGTGCATTGAAATAGAGAAGCTGGGCATCAGACCTTTGCTGAGATTCTAGCAGCATATCGACAAATACAACTTTCTCTAGTGCATCAAATGTGTTGCATTTTAATAGTGAGAGTCTTCACAATCTACTTTCTCCTTCACAGGTGAGCAGGGAACTGCTCTCATACCACTTGTGAGAAGTATTAGATTTTTCTCTTCTTAGCAATGCACAAAACTGGTACCTGAAAAGATTCCGAAATAAATAGTACCTGAAAATAGACTGGATGTGCTGATTTGTACTAGGAAATCGGAACTTCAATCCACAATCAGGGAAGCTTTTTGCAAGCTCCAAACCCCAAATCTGCTCTACCGCAGTAAGCTAAACTCAGCCCAACAATTGACAAATATTTTTCTTATTCACACTCAGTGGCATCTCCCCTTTTGAATAATAGAATCCTTCTTTGACTAGTAAAGTGGGCACTGAACAGACTACTAATTCTGACTTAACAATACCTTTCCCATGTAAAAGGGGGACTGAATTTGATTAATCACTAGCAACCCACAAATCATGGCTCTTAATTTATTTCAACAAACTAATCACCTATGTTACCAGGATCCGTTAGATTTTTGAAAAGCCAGGATCCGGATACGGTGAGGATATGTCAAGTACAAAAATATAATAATATTTTTTTTAATTTAAAAAATATATATTCGAGGTAAAGTCTACAGAGGTATACATACCCTAAACCCCTTTGAAGTTGTGACTTCTTAGGAGGAAACACATGTTCTTCACTATTAGACCCACTTAAGCTGTATATAATTAAGTAATAAAGTACCAAGTAATAAAAATAATAACTAAGCAATAATATAAATATAAAAGATTGTTAATTGGTACTTAAATATCATTCCCCTTATATTATGCAAAATTTATTTACTTCATAAGTTCATAATACCTTAGTTGGTAATAATTACTTTATATGTATCTATATTATTAGATATTATAAAATTAACTAATTGTTACATCTACATAATAGTTTATATTATTATAAACATTACACCTATTATGATTA
>JZKD02S0665014.1:262846-274098 GCA_000966675.3 Picea glauca | reverse complement strand
GGTGTAACAACTAGAGTTGCATGAAGTTTTCATAGAACCTTGTGGTCTATGACAAGTCAAATCATATCGAGATCATATATTACTATATCAGGGATATAATATAGAAGGGAGAAGTGAGGCCCCAGTTTCATGACTATAGAGGATCAAGTTGCAGATGTGTTTACCAACTCGCTGTCGAGGATGAAGTTTGAGTACTTCAGGGAAAATCTTGGCATGGTCCCTCTTCAAAGGGAGTGTTCTCATCCAGCATGAAAAAGGGTTGGCACTGAGACATGTGGAAGTCACCGAACATGAAAAAGGGCTAGCACTGAGTGTTCTCATCTAGCATGAAAAAGGGTTGGAACTGAGACATGTGGAACTCATCCAACATGAAAAGTGCTGGCATTGAGTGATCTCATCCAACATGAAAAAGGGATGGCACTGAGATAGGTGGAACTCATCCAACATGAAAAAGGGTTGGCACTGAGTGATCTAGGGGATCAAAAAATGCTCAAAAATAAAAGTGTTCGAAATTGCTTGAAAACATATTCATTGCGTAGATCTCATCCTCATGATCCCAACACAACTTGAATGAGCTCAAACATAGTTCATATGGAAAATATATGGTGTTCTATCCATTTTCCCAAACAAGCAAAATTATGTTGACTGTACAGTCTGTATAGGCTAACATGGCAGCTGAATGTACAGTTCGTATAGGCTGACGTGGTATTTTACTGTACAATCCATATGATTGTACAACTGACATGGAAAGGACACATGGTAGGGTGATTTGGCAGGTGATGACATAGGCCAATCATGTGATGACATGTGGCACTAGTGGTGGTGACAATGCATTGACATGGCCCAATGCTAGGCTGCCACATGGCACCCCTTTGTTGTATAATTTTTTTTTTTATCTTCACGGGGGTCGAACCCGTGACCTCCAGACATGGGAAAATACTTCGCGTAGGCCAAGCTACCAGCCCTCCTACCAGGTGTTGCTTACACTATAATGGTGCTGATTTTATTTAAGTTTGAATAGTCGGTTAGTTTGGCAGAAAAATGGCTGGGGCTTAGCCCCAACCCATGGAAACACCGTTGCAATCACTTCCATGTGGCCTGGAGCACAGATTAAATGGGAGCCGACCAGTTAGGGGGAAAACGGTTAAGCCAGACTGTGGCCACATGGCACATCTAACTACGAACTCCGGATTTGGTGCCAAAAATTCGCTAACAGTGCACCATTTTCTCCCACGCAGCGAGAATCACGTCGTGGCCAGGTTTGAACGTGCGTAAGCCATGTTTTGGCATTCTGGGTGCATTTTGGAGAGCAAAGACAACAACATTTGGGAAAATATTCCAAGAAGAGTATTTTTCTCATTTTTTGTTCAAACCAAGTGTAGAAAGAGCCCAGATAGGGGTTTTTGGACATTCTGGAGCCATTGGAGCCATCTATTTTGAATTCTGATCATTGTAAAGAAATGAATTAACACATTTGAGCATATAATGAAAATGATCCATTGGAAGCTGGACCAAGAGTGGTTAGTCAATGCTAGTAAGAGATTTGTACTCTTGATGATTAAACCCAAAGACAATGTTGAAAAAGAATCTTTCCAAGGATGTGATTCAAAGTTAAAATGTGATTTGTATGAGGTTGTTAACAAATATGATGATATTTTTCAGGAGCCAAAAGGATTGCCTCCGAAAAGAGGTATCCAACATGAGATCCAATTGCAACAAGATTGTCCTCTTCCAAACATTGGAATGTACAGGATGTTAGTCATGGGGAATGATGAAATAAAAAAACAAATCCAAGAGTTGCTTGACAAAGGGGTTATCATGCCAAGCACATTTCCATGCGAGTCACCAATTGTTTTAGTACCAAAGAAAGATGGTACATGGAGCATGTGTGTAGAATTCAGAGCCTTCAAAAATATTATGGTAAAGAATCATTACCCTCTTCCTCGAATTGATATTTTTCTTGATCAAATGAAAGATGTTGTGTATTTCACGAAGTTGGACTTGAGGAGTGGTTATCATCAGATTAGGATTGCTGAAGGAGACACATGGAAGACAAATTTCAAAACAAAGCAAGGTTTGTATGAATGGATGGTTATGCCATTTGGGCTTTGTAATGCTCCTGCAACATTCATGAGAGTTATGAATGATGTTTTAAGGCCTTTTCATGATGATTGTGTAATTGTCTACTCAGATGAGATATGGATATTTAGCAAATCTCGTGAAGATCATTTTAGGCATGTGAAACAAGTCTTAGATATCTTGAAGAAATAATTTTTTTTTTTAAAGATGTCTAAATGTGAGTTTGGAAAGACCTCATTAGTTTAATTGGGACATATTGTTGGAGGGGGGAAATTGAAGATAGATCCCTCAAAGGTCAAAGTCATTTTAGAGTGGCCCAAGCCCAACAATGTAACAGAGGTTAGAAGATTTTTGGGAGCATCCCAATATTGGAGAAAGTTTATTTCTGATTTTTCTTCAATTGCAGCTCCATTACATGCTGTGACAAGCATTAAGCATGCTTTCCAATGGGGAGGCAAGCAACAAAAAGATTTTGATGCATTGAAGGAGAGAATCAATTTAGCTCCAATTCTTGCACTTCCTGATTTAAGGCAGCCATTTGAGATACATACATATGGAAGTAACTATGCCATGGGAGCAATCTTGTTGCAACATGTAAGCCCATATGTTTTCATTCTGAAACTTTTAATGGTGTAATAGTTAATTATCCTACATATGCCAAGGAATTCTATGCATTGGTGCAAAGTGTGAAAAAGTGGAAACATTATTTGTTTGGAAAAGAAACTATTGTTCACACTGATCATCAATCTTTGCAATACTTGCAATCACAAACTAAGATACAACAAGCAAGGCATTTCAGATGGATGGGCTTCTTGTAGAAATTCCACTTGGTGATAAGGTATAAGAAAGACATTTATAACAAGGTTTTTGATATGATTTCTAGGCCTATTATTAGTGCTTCAGTTATTCTTAATCATAATTCTATCATGCATGAGAGCTATGTTGAACAATATGCTTTAGATGCTGATTTTAAAGATGTATATGCAACTTTGTGTCAAGCTAACGAAGTAGAGAAATTGGATTACCATGTGCATGATAAACTTTTGTATCATCTTGGCAAGTTATTTATTCCACTGGGTGAAAGAGTCAACATCACAAGGGAAGCACATTCTTCTGTTATTGTTGGCCATTTCAATGTAGGCAAGACGGTGGAAAATCTACAAAGGTATTGCTATTGGCCTAAAATGAATGAAAGTGTATCACAATATGCAATAGGATGTTCTTTATGTGCTACAAGTAAGCCTAGCAACAAAAAGTTAGGATTTTATACTCCACTTCCAGTTCCTTCCCATCCTTGGGAAAGCATTTCCATGGACTTTGTAGGAGGACTACCTATGTATAAAAATAATCATGATTATCTTTATGTTGTGGTTGATCATTTCAACAAAATGTGTATTTTAATCCTTGTAAGAAGAAGGTTACAACTGAACAAATTGCACAAATGTTCTTCCAACATGTATGGGTACATTTTTGGTTTCCCAAATCCATTATTTCTGATTGAGATTCTCGATTTCTTGGGAACTTATGGTCAAGATTATGGGCACTCATGGACACCAATTTGAAAAAGAGCACATAATTACATCCACAAAATGATGGTCAAACAAAAGTGGTGAATAAAACAATAGTACATATTTTTCGTGGTTATTGCATCAAACATCCTAAGCTTTGGGATGGGCACCTACACTACATTCAACATGCTTATAACTGGGCTAAGCATTAATCGACTCAAACATCCCCATTTGAGGCATGTTATGGTTATTTTACAAAATATCCTTTAGATTTTATCTTTGGGAAGGATGTTGCTATTGATGGTCATTATGACATTGATAGAGCAAAGAAGTTCATTGAACAAATTCAATTAGTGCATCAAATGGTACAAGAGTAGTTGGGAAAGAGCCAAGCCAAGTACAAGACAAGACATGACAAGCATCGTGTTGATTGCAGTTTCCAAGTTGGAGATGAAGTTTGACTTTACATTAGGAAAGAGAGGCTTAAAGGAGAACGTAAAAAGTTGAAATCAATCAGATATGGAACTTTTAAGATTCTTGAAAAAATTGGTGACAATGCCTTCCGTTTGAATTTTCCTCCTTATATGCAAATGCATGCAGTTGTTAATGTTGAGAATTTGAGAATGTATGAGCCTCCTTTGATTTATGATCAAGGAGATCATGTTTAGATTCCTTCAATAGATGACTTATTTCCAAAATATCTTTCAGAATTGCAACATGATACCATCCTTGACAGAAAGAAAAGAACTTCAAAACGAGGGAATGTGGAGTACCTCTATGTTGGTCTCAAAGGAAAAAATCCAAGAAAATATAAATGGATTGAGGTTGGAAGGGTGAGGGAACTATACCCTCATCTACAGATTGACTGAAAATAGTCTTTTGGAGGTCCAAAAGCTTCCCAATGGGGAGGAGTGATCCAAGGGATAAAAAAATGCTAAAAAATCAAAGTGTTCAAAATTGCTCGAAAATGGTTTCATTACGTAGATATAGTCCTCATGATCCCAACACAACTTGAATGGGCTCAAAAGAAGTTCGTATGGGAAAGATATGGTGTTCTGTCCATTTTCCCAAACATGCAAATTTTTGCTGATTGTATAGTTCGTACAGGATGATGTGGCAGATGATTGTACAGTCCGTACAGGCTGGCATGGAAATTGATTGTACAGTTTGTATGACCGTACAAATAACGTACAAAGGAAACATGGAAGGGTGATTGGGCTATTGACGTGGCAGGGTGATTTGGCAGGTGATGATGTGGGCCAATCATGTGATGAGACGTGGCACTAGTGGTGGTTACAGTGCATTGACATGGCCCAATGTTGGGCTTCCATGTGGCACCCCTTTGTTGTATAAAATTTTGTTTGGATTCGTGGGGGTCGAAATCGCGACCTCCAGACAAGGGAAAAGACTTCACGTGCGTCAAGCCACCAACTTGCCTACCATGTGTTGCTTACACTATAATGGCGCATATTTTAATTTAAGTTTGAACTGTCGGTTAGTTTGGTGGAAAAAGGGTTGGGGATTATCCCCAGCCCATGGACACACCATTGAAACTACTCCCATGTGTCCTGGAGCATGGATTAAATGAGAGTTGGCTGATTTGGGGGTAGACGATTAAGCCGAACCATGACTACATGGCCCATGCAACCATGACCTCCAGATTTGGTGCCAAATATCCACTAACGATGCACCATTTTCTCTCATGCAGTGGGAATCATGTCGCGACCAGGTTTGAACGTGCGTGAGCCAGGTTTTGGCATTCTTTGTGTGTTTTGGAGAGCAGAGACAACAAAATTTGGGAAAATCTTCCAGGAAGAGTATTTTTCTCATTTTTTGGCCAAACTAGGTGCAAAAAGAGACCAAACAAGGGTTTTTGGAAATTCTGGAGCCATTGGAGCCATCTATTTTTCATTTTGAGCATTGTAAAGCACAATATTAACACATTTGAGCATATAATGAAAATAATCCATTGGAAGCTGGACCAAGAGATGTATCTCAAGAGAGGGGTGAACTCCTTTATCAATTTGTTGTGTTATGTGTTTATTTTGATGGATGTTCATTACTGTTTTTGCTGTTCATTTTATGTAAAAACTCAATGATTTCATGTGCTTGCAATTTGATCCAATTGCCCAAGACACATACATTTTCCACTTGCAATTTTTATCCACAAACCTTTTCATTTACATATCACTGAGACATGAGTGCAAATGATTAGGTGCTGATGCATCACAGGGAGTGGATGTCCTGGGGATATGATGTAGCTATTGAGAGCTACCCACAAACCTTGGTTACATGGGGTGAAGTCATGTTGCACTATGGATATCCAAGGGCTGGCATTGAGACAAGAGTGCACATGATCAGGTACCGATGCATCGCAGGGAGAGGATGTCCTGGGGACATGTTGTAGCTATTGAGAGATACCCACAGACCTTGGTTGCATGGGGTGAAGTCATGTTGCACTATGGATATCCGAGGATATATAGATTCGCATGTTCAATAGTCAATGGATGTGAGCTCATGTGGTATCTGATTTGGAGTCTGTGTCTCATGGAAGTGACCCTTGGTATAGAAGGGAGAAATGAGGCCCCAATATGGTGCAGAAGGGAGCAATGAGGCTCCAATATGTGGCTACCGATGAGAAGTTTGAAGATGTGCTGACAAAGTCGTTGTCAAGGAAAAAGTTCAAGTACTTCAGGGATAAGCTCGGTGTAGTCCCTTTTCAGAGGGTGTGATGGCTTCAGATGTTATCACATGGTAGTGGATGTCATGATGACATGTTGTATCCATTGGAGAGCTACCCACTGACCCTAGATACATGTTGAAAAGATGAGGTACAAATGTTATCGCATGGTATTGGATGTCATGCATAAGATATCCAAGTTTTTTGTGGGAAACTGGATAGTCTTATGATTGCATGTTGTAGCTATTGGAGAGCTACCCACCGACCCTGGATGCACACTGTAAAGTCACAAGGGTGCACGTGATGAGGTACATATGCATTGCAAGGTAGTGGATATCCTAGGGACATGTTGTTGTTATTTGAGAACTACCCACATTCCCTGGATGCATTGGTTGTGAAGTCACGAGGGTGCACATGATGAAGTACATATGGATTGCGAGGTAATGGATGTCATGGTGACATGTTGAAGCTATTTGAGAGATACCCACAAGTAATCTTCAAAGGTAATCTTCAGAGGTAATCTTGGCATAATGTAGAATGTCTCCCTTATTGAGAGGGAGTGTTGATGTTTGGGCAACATCGGAAAGCCATTCTACTCGATGGATAATTAATAATATGATTATTAATTATTAAGCAATATTATTAATGTAATAATGTATTTAATAAATAATATTGCTTAATAATTAATAATCATATTATTAATTATCCATCTAGTAGAATGTCTTTCCGATGCTTCCCAAACATCAGTAGGGTAAGGGAGGCATCATCCCTTCTGAGGGAACTGGGTTTATATATTTCGTGTGCTTGATTGATTTATATTTACAATAGTAGATCTAGTGTTAAATGTTTTATTTGTTATATTGCACATATATATATTTATATTGGAAATGAAAGCAAGTCATCCCTTATTAGAATTTGGAGTTGATTGTGCAGGCCATACTAGGACATGGATCACTCTTAGAGGACTATAAAAAATCTCCACTTCAGCATATGAAGCTTCATCATCTACAATAACAAGATCTAGGGGAGTTATCTTCCTTCTCTTCTCTCCATTTTCAACGTTATGATTTCTTGCTCATTAAAGAAAATTCTGGTTAGTTAACATTGTTACCCCTTATTTTGGCATGGGGGGTTGACCTTATTGAATTTTTTCACCACCCATTTGTATTTTTGAGTTGCAAATAGTTGGGATAATGTTTGGTTTCATGGACAATGATGAGATTTTAATGTCAGGTTGGTTAATCACAAGATGTAGTGCTTGATGATGCATAGTACCTTTGTTGAAACACCTTAGGGTTTGACCATGGCATGGCCCTCATTCATATTTTTGGGCATCTCCACAATTCCCAATGCAGTTCACATATCATGAGATAGTTCACAGTTCCCAAGGCATAAGTAAAAAATAGTTTTGAGTTATTTTTCTTGTACATGGGCTTCTCATGCCATGCCATATTCTAGAATTTGGAATTCTCACCTTCTTAATTCATTTTGAGGAATATGTCACATCACTTGGGGGAACATCCACCTTGGATATTGCATGGGGTGTATTATTTGGCACATGTGGGTATCCTTGTGTTACACATAAAAAATACCTACTCCAATGATGACCTATTGTCGTCATTGTCAGTGTTGCAAGTGTCACATTTTGGATGCAAGTGTCGCAAACAACATACAAATATCTTGCCTATGTCGTGTCTTGAACACTTGAAAAACACCCTCAGAGTCTGGTTTAAGAAGGAGAAATCATATGATGAAGAGTACAAAGCCTTTACTATGGAAAAAACCACTTAAGAGACATTTTGGAAGGGCATCACTCCCTTACCCACTGTCAGGGAGCGCTAACGCTCCTTGACCTCCTTGGAGGGAGTGTTGCAACACTTTGTGCACCCTTTTGAGGGAGCGCTACCCTATTTGAGGGAATCTTTGACTGTTGAGGAAAATCAAAGATAAATCCCCCTCATCTCTGGAGTTAGTTGGATTCGAATATGAGGTCAAGGAGGGATCTTAGGGAGGATCCACAACTGATGGATAAAGATCCTCAACCTATCCCAAGAATCTCTAAGGTGGTTGGGCCTCTCCAAGCCTATATAAGGATGCCTCTTCATGGTGAAAAGGGGGCAGATTGAAGGCATCAAACTTATGATCTCATAAGGTAGATATCAATGAAGCATAGTCATTTTGCTTGTGGATCATTTGAGAAAAGGGTTTGGACAAAGAGATCTTGGTGAAGTTGCTGCATCTACATCTATGGTTGTAAGTACTTTGCCTTGTTTTCATTAATATATATATGTGCTTGGCTTGTTTCCTTCAAGTTTGTGTATGTTTTATGAACTTGTTCTTTTCGATAGATCTATTTTGAAGATAATCATTGTAGGAATAGGAAATATGTTTTGTCGTCGCTGTTCATTCGATTGCAGGATACTTTGAAGATCTTGCAGATCAAGATCAACATGAATCGAGCAAGGACAAACGTCATTAAAGGTACTTATATTCCTTTCTTCTTATTCCTTGACTAGTTTAGCCTCATTAGAAGGAATATCAGTGTTCAACATTTCCACCTTTCTATCTTGGTTATAGGGGTCTAGTATCCAAGAGGAAATCCACTTGTCCGTAGGGGGATTCTCTTGTAATAGCAATTGGCGACTTCCACGAATGTTCGACTTCAACTTTTTTATTCACGTTCACTGGAATGTAAAAGGTACCTTGGGAATCATTGACATCAATGGTGATTTCCCTCTTACTTGTTAACCGCTTACCTCATTGACCGGTAATCAAGTGGTTTCTACCATGTTCAACATCAGGACATCTATTCACATGGTTAGATTCGTACCGCATCGGGTGTTATCACTCCAGGAAAATCTCCTAGGCTGTAAGTCAGAGATGCCTGGTAACTTAATATTTTTGGAAACTATTTTCTCAATAATAAGTGTGGGTTTGGATCAAGATGAATATCCTTATCTCTAGTTTGTATCTTCAAGACATTCTAACTATATTCATGCAACACAAGGCCTTCAAGAGCTATTTATTAGATAGATTTGTATAATAGATAGATAATAAAACCAATCGGTTAACCAAAACATACATAAACCATATATATGATGGGTCAACAAACTAGCCAAAGATGCTTATGATTCTTTCTTAACAATCAAAAGTAAGATGGCAGTTACCATAGGACCATTAAACAGAGACAAAAGAATGAAGTCAACTCATATGCATAGACAAAGATGAAGGAGGATCTGACAATAACAAATGAAAGAAGCTTGCATGCTTGATATATTAAAGAAAATGTCTTTCATACAAAAACAATAGAATATAGAACTCAAAATCGAACCCCTAGTTCATCTTCTGTCTTCAGATTTATAGCTTTACAATACAATTTTGAGATCCTAAAAGAATGGATCAGATATGCTAAAGATAGAAATTCAAAACTCAGTTGCAAAAGATAAGGAATGATCCTCAAAATGAGGTCAATTCCACATTTCATGGTCTTCAGATCTTGTAGAGTCCTTGTGCAGTGTAGAATAGCCTTCCAAGGCTGATTGATGACTCTTCCAAGAGATAGAATTCGAATTTGCTGAGTTGTGCAAAAATCCTAATTTGTTGCTGTTAACTCCCAAAATAGCACTATCATTTTGGTCGGGTTTTATGGTGGATAGCATGGCTATTGATAGTTTCCTCAATTCATTGTTGAGTCTTTTTAGATGCAAAACTTAAGTTTTGGTTTTGACCCATAAAGTCTTCTTTTTCAAAATTGTCATTTTTTACTTTCCACAACTAATGTGTTTTCAAAGATTCATTGTGCGCTGTGGAAAGTGCCCACTTTCAACAGCTAAAGAGATCTTTTCATCAGTTGACGCGCTGTTGAAAGTGACAAACATTAAAAAGTTTTGAAAATCAGTTCTCGGGTGGCTCACTGTGACAAATACATGCTTTCCGCAGCTAAGGAGGGTCTTCTACAAACGGTGCGCTGTGGAAAGTGCATACTTTCCACAGCTAACAGGGGCTTTCAAAGGGGTCGTGCGCTGGTGAAAGTGGCAAGAAAACAGTTGACAGAGGCTGTACTCCCAGGCTGACAACATCAAATCAAACCTTTGGTTCCATATCGGACGTTGTTCACAAAGGACCGTTTAGAGTTTTGAATTGCAAATGGAAAGAATGATTCTTAAAATTGCAGGGCACTTTTAAATTCCTTCCTGAGCTCCAAATGAAGATCTGAAAACACCATTGGATAGCTTAGATTCTCTAGATGTCAATCAACTATTTATACATGAAAAATAGATTTTTTATGACCGAGAAATTCGATTTTGAAAATCTGGCCGCTTTCAACAGCGCAAATCGATATTTTATGACCCGTTAGTTGTTGAAAGTGGCGACTTTCCACAGCTAAGGAGCGCTTTTTTACGGGCTATGTGCTGTGGAAAGCCTGTAACGGCCAGAATGTTACGATTTTCGCCCAGATCTGGAATTTTCAAATTAAAATCACATGAAACCTTTTGAACTAGACAGGTGGTGAATTATTCCATCAAATCCAAAGGCTATTTTGGGAAAGACAAGTCAAAAGGAGTTTCTTTGGCTAAGTTTTGGTCATTTTTGAAGGCAGAGTATTAGGGATGAATAGACAACTCATCAAATTCGAATTTGTAATCTTCATGATTCCAAATGGAGGAGCCTTGGAAGGCTAGTCATCACTTCACCAACTGTTCAAACTTATATTGGACCAGCACATGAAGATCACCCTCATTTTGAGGATCTATCTCTACATTTCTGTAATTTCAGTTTCAATTACTATTTTTAGCATAACAGATCCATGTTTTGAGGATATGCAAACTGTTTGTAAAGGCTATAAATCCCAGGAACTCAGTTTGATAAAGGGTTCGATTTTGGATAGAGGAATTGGCTATTGTACTCAGACTTTTTATGTTAATACAGATCACAGGTTCCTTTCGATTTTGATTATCATTTTTCCATCCTTCTTCTGCATTATT
>JZKD02S0665014.1:231282-247379 GCA_000966675.3 Picea glauca | reverse complement strand
ATACAATAGATGAGTTTCTTGTGGGTATAACTTTTTTGCATTCCATAATTATGAGTGGTCACAAGAGGGGTGCGCTATAAAAAAACAACAGGTGATATTTCTTTCCTTGAGGCTATAACCTTATTGATTTTTGTAATGTTGGATAGCTACAATGTGGATGCACAAGTAGAAATTATAGGTGATGACATGGTAGTCAGGGTTAAACAAGGAGAAGGCAACGTTGCACTCCTGTGTCTCAATATTCAAAGATTTAGGGTTATTAACAAGGAGGCACGCCATCAAGTTTATACCTTTAAATGCCTTGGTAAGAACTTACCTTGGACACTTGAACCTCATATGACATCAATTCAATTCATTTAGAAGGATTCCTTATCTTTTTTTCGTGATGTATTCTAGCACGTATACCCTATATTCCCATCATTGTTTCAAAGTTTGGAAAACAAGACTTGGAGGGCCAAAAAACAAAGAAGATGCATCAGTGAGACAAGGATATAAATACTCAGGAGATGTCTAGGAACAAGATACTAAATAGTTTCAAATCCTCTCATGGACAACCATTCATGCATGGATACATCTTGGAGCTATCATGGAAGGATTGTTTTCCTGGAAAGTTTGATTATGCCACCCTGGACTTGTTGATTTTTCACATGAGAGTATATAATGTAATATTGAATATGAGATTATATGTAGATTCTTTATATATACTATATATATGAGATGATATATTACGATGATGAATGTGCCAAATATATAAAGAACCTAAAGGCACATATGGTGACCATCCATGAAAGGATGCGTCTCTAATAATTATAATAACTATTTATTATTATTATTATTATATATATTGATAATATTATTAATAATTATTAAGTATATTATTAATTATTAATCTGGGAGAATGTCTTCCCGATGTTGTCCAAACATCAACACTCCCTATCAATGAGGGAGGCATTCTGCACCTCAAGCACCTCGAGTCCATATCACTCCTTGTCATGATCAAGGGAGGACTACACCTGGGCCCATTTACCATAAGTACACCCTTGTGATAAATGTATCCTATCTCCCTTGATCTGTAGCCCATATAGGAGACGGTCCGTCCGATGCTTACTAGGGCCATTCACCATAGGTACACCCTTGTGAGTGAATGTATGCTCGATGCTAAAACATCAACAATCCCTCTTAGCTAGGGAGGTATCTTTCACGATGTATTCATCTAGTAGTCCACTGAATACTTTGTAATCAACTAGTATCACTCTGCTACTACTATGCCATCGGTAGCTCAAATCATCCGCCACAGGCTTTATGACTATGCTACAATCAACCAATAACACACAACTATTGCAATTTCATCCAACAATACACAACTTTTTCCATGTCATAGTAGTACAAAACTACTATCCAGTGGTACACAACCACTGCCATAGTCTCATGACTATGTAGCAATCCACTAGTATCACACAACTACTAGCATGCTGTCTAGTGGTACTCAATCACTGCCATAGTCTCACGACTATGTAGAAATCCACTAGTAGCACACAAATACTAGCATGCTATATAGTGGTACACAACCACTTCCATAGTCTCATGACTACGTAGTAATCCACTAGTAGCACACATCTACTAGCATGCTTTACAGTGGTACACAACCACTGTCATAGTCTCACGACTATGTAACAATCCACTAGTAGCACACACCTACTAGCATGTTGTTCAATGGTACACAACCACTTACACAGTCTCTCGACTACATAGCAATCTAATAATAGCACACAATTACTAGCATGATGTCCAGTGGTACACAACCACTTCCATAGTCTCACGACTATGTATCAATCCACTGGTAGCACTCAACTACTAGCATGCTGTTTAGTGGTACAAAACCACTGTCATAGTCTCACAACTACGTGGCAATCCACTAGTAGCACACAAATACTAACATGTTGTCCAGTGGTACACAACCACTGCCATAGTATCATGACTACATGGAAATCCACTAGTAGCACACAACTACTAGCATGTTGTCCAGTGGTACACAACCACTTCCATAGTCTCATGACTACGTAGCAATCCAATAGTAGCACACAAGTACTAGAATGCTGTCAAGTGGTACACAACCACTTCCATAGTCTCACAACTACATAGCAATCCACTAGTACCACACAACTACTAGCCTCTTCCAGTAGTCTTATTCACACCTATCTACCTCACATGACGTAGGCAAGACTACGAACATAGCCCCATTCACACCTAGCCACCTCACATGGCGTAGGAAAGGCTAAGCTGCAAGTCTTATTCACACCTAGCCACCTCACATGGCATAGGAAAGGCTAAGATGCAAGTCTTATTCACACCTAGCCAGCTCACATGGAATATGAAAGACTTGTACCTAGCTGTGAATTACTCCCTCAGTCACCTCACATGACTTATCGAGGAAATCCTTCGCTAGAGGGGTTAGCCAGCTGGAGGAGAGAAACACCACACCTTCCTCTTAACGAGGGTGGACATTCTGCATCATGCCAAACTTGTCTATGAAGTACTCATACTTTAATCTAGACAATGGCTTGGTGAGAATGTCCACTATCTTCTCATTCGCGGATAGGTATTGGATCTCAATGAATCCTCTCTACACCATGTCTCGGATGAAGTCCTGCAAGAAACTTCTGAAGCCAGTTGCTTCACGGTTTACAATACTGGCTACTATATACTTTGCCTCCACTGTATTGAGTTCCACTGATGTCTTCTCCCCGCTCAACCATGAGATCACAATGATCCCATACTGAAACAACATCCAAAATTACTCTTCCGATCCACTGCACTCCCTGCCTAGTCAGAATCTGTATAACTCTATGACTTCATATCTCCATTTGAGGCATATCTCAATCCATATCCACTTGTACCACACAGGTATCTAAATTAATGTTTTTTTATTAACCAATATATATTTCTCAGAATCAAGGTTAAAAGGTCCACATCCCAGTCCTTCTGATCGGATTCCTTCACTGAAACAAGGGAATCCTCTCCAGGAGGTCTCATATCTCCTCAAGGTCTAGCCTCTTGTCTGTTAGTCCCAGAGGACGTCTCTCCCATCTGTATCTAAATCTGAAGAGGAATCCTTTCTAAATAAAAGTATCTAAGCAACTGAATCTCTCTTAGATTAGTCCCACTTTGAGTCTACATGCTCCTCCTGAATTGTGACTCCCTTTGAGGATATATAGTCTTCAGAGTCATCTTCTCCCTCTACATGTGCAGACCTCCTCTTATTTCTCATTACATGGATGTGCACAACTTTATGCCTGGATAATATTGCTTCATGTTTCTTCTTGCGACCGTCATTATGGATCCCTCTCAGAGATATTACCTCTGACCTTCCTGAAACAAGAAACAATAACAACCAAAAGCATTAGATTCACCGAGCAATCCAAGGAGACAATTCACATTCTGTCGATGCAATGACAACCATGTCTTTACACAACTATATACATTGACCCTGAAAATGATACAACTTCTACTATGACCAACACACATCCATCATATACTCTATGTCATACGGCTAACCATGTTGATTTTCTAGTGCTGAATTAGACAAGCACAATTTTCCGCAAGTGGTAATTACTTCCAATGATATACGATATTACTTTAGTAAACTCTAGAACATCACAAGTAATTACACTCAGAAAATTTCAACTACTTAGAAACTTCGGTCTCTTCCTTAGATCACTTCCCAAGTGTGAGAGAAAAAATATGTGTGTCTTCCAAGTGTCTTTTTATATTAATATTAGGTTGATCCAAAAAGACACATCTCTTTGAAAATTAAATTAAATTTTCTTTATTATAAATAGTTGAAGAATAACCCTCGTAACTACCCAAATATTAACATTGATTTGGTTATAATCCATCCACATAGTATTTTACTTTGTTTAATTGTTCTTCCATAATTCATGCGATTCTTTGCATAAATATAGGTAGAAGTAAATAAGCAGTACATTCTTCATATTTAGGTAATTAGTCATTTTTACTAGAAATTACTACCCACCATAATTTATAAAATCCTATCTAAAATTCAGGTAGGAGTACAAATTAAATATGTTGTACATAGAGATTGTAACAACCCCATAAATTTAAGACTCCCAACACTTTACTCTACTTCATTTTCCTGGGCCCTCTCGTGAGGGAGTCAATCCCAGTCCCACTATGATACCATGTTGATTTTTCATACGAGAGTATTGTTAGCAGCCATATATTTATGTCGATTTTATCATTGTAAAATAACGTCTTAAATTTTTTTGTAGCTGCCTCTTTATGTTTGCAAAGATTTCTATCATCTTGTTGTTTTAAAGAATTTGTTTGATTAGTTGTGTGTGTGATTTCATTTCTTTTAATCTCTCATTTTTCTTGTTCAATTTCATGACTGTAAGCATGAAATTGAAACAAGCTCTTTGTTTGAACACATTGTATAGATTCTAGAGTTTCCTTTTATAAAATTGGATGGACACCTAAGAGCATCTAATATTTTTAAGAAACTTAAAAGCTTGTGAACCTATCGTACAAGGGTTACTTTATTACCATTAGCGCATGAGTTGTCTACCTTGGAGGTATGCCTTAGGCATTTTATTCTTTTGATGTTTTGATTATCATGTTATCACATCTACAATTGCACATCAAACAATAACTTTGGTGTAATTTGAAATATGAATGTTATCCCTTGAAATCATATCACAGTCTCATCGTTATGGTACATGAATGACAGTCATGCCTTCAAACATTTACTCCTTCGTCCTGCTAGCACAAGC
Source organism: Picea glauca (assembly GCA_000966675.3). NCBI lineage: Eukaryota > Viridiplantae > Streptophyta > Pinopsida > Pinales > Pinaceae > Picea > Picea glauca. Next base: position 242,589 of record JZKD02S0665014.1, on the reverse strand, counting down.
TTGCATTCATTGCATTAGGTGGTAAGTTTTTGTTTTGGGTTTGGTGGTCATTAGAGAAGGAGGTTTTCGTTTTGCATGCCCTTTCGTTCAACATTCACTCAACAATCATAATGGTGGCTATGGTGGATTTCTCTCGAAGCCTTAGGTATCGGGTCTCCTCCGAAATGCAGAGATTATCCTTTATTTTGTGTGGTTTCAAACATTCTCCATCCTTCACTACTACTAGTATATTGTACCAAGTGATTTTGAGTTTTTACAAACCCGTAATTGTATAACAGAGACATGTTTTTGCGGGATGATTTCTGAGAAAACGGTTGACAATTTGGAGAAATCCTCAGAAACCCATTTCTGAAATGGCTCATTTACTGTCCACATAGGCAGTTTCTTCAGAAACTAGACCATTTCAAAGATAAGTCTAATTTTTTGAAGGACAATATCTCAAAAATTTTGTTTCAGTTGAGGTAAGGGTTTTTTTTTTCTCAAAGATTCAAGCCAGTTCTCAGGTGTCTAGGTTTATAGAACGGTCAGATTGTCCCTCTCCTCATATCAGTTAATTAATTTGTGCCCTGTTCCTCTGTTTCACCCGAAGTGAGGCTAAGGGAAGATTAATGCAAGCCGTTGCAATCTTGGGAAGGGTTTTCAGGCATTCAAAGTCATTTTTGTACAAGAAAAATCCTCACTTGTTGATGATACCAGCGCTGATATTCCCCATGCGATTTCGTGTCCAATTTTCCTCCTTTTTTAAAGGAACAAGAAATTTACTCATGGATTTAGAATGATATCAAAAGGATCATGGGACATGGAAAGTCACCCACTACAGATCAGACTCGACCTTTACCAAATCATGAACCGGTGTATTGTGAGAATTGTTTTGATTGGATTGAAAGGTACTACCAAGGTATTCCTTACTTACAGGCACAAGTAAATCAAGTGGTCACTCAGAACTCAGTTCTTGAGAGGGAAAACGATGAACTCAGAGCATGCGTTTGATCAACTTCACATAGAGCCAACAAACGTGTTAAGAGATCGGGGAATGCAGTGATTAAAATTCCACCAATTTCAATACTATTATAAACTCAGATTTGTTCCCTTGTATTTCACGATTTGATTATGTTTAGATAATGAGTAAATTCATTTTCATTTTGTTTTTATTTTAGACGAGCTACATAATCGAAAGATTCTATACCTTGTCTTTTGAATTATTTGTTTTGGTTATTGTCTAATTTTGATTTCGTTTTCATTGACTCAGGTGAACAACAGGTTGATGTGCTACAATGAAGGAAATGAGTCATAGGTCGAGCATGCAATAGGCTTATGATTTTATTTTTTGTTGAAAAAACAATGTTTATTAATTTAATTGTTTTGGATTAAAAGACTTCAACAAAATTATCTTTTTGTTATTTTATTTTAGTAAAAACTTATTTTAGAAGATCTGCCTCTATCTTGCATGATAAGAGGAACATATCAGAAACTTGTTTAAATAGTACTGTTTACCCAGTGATAGAGCAATTCCTCCTGGACCATATGATGGAAATATTTTTTTGAAACTATATGGGAAAACAATTTACTCTTTGGCTTTCGTCCTGTGTAGTGTTTTTCATTGTTTTCTCATGTAATTTTCAGATGTGAAATTTTATCTGTATCGAACTAGATTTAGTCTGTTCTGCATATAATATTTTATATCATGTTTTTCTTTATTTGGTTCATTATTTTTGGTTCAGTTGATATCTATGACTGATCATCTATTCAAGTATTTTGAGTTTACATCTGATACTAGGTAGTTGGTAACACCATTACTGCGAATTGGAATTTCTTTCATTTTCAGTTATTGGACATTCTAAGGTCACATGATATATAATCATTTGTCTTTCTTTCGTCATAAACTCGTTCCGGAATATAAAAGACTTCTTTGAGTTTCTTCGGGAAGTATTATGCTTGCTTTTGTCATAGGTTTACACTTGACATAGGTTAAGAGGAGATCATACAAATATAGAGAGATGAATTTAGCTTAGTACTGCTAATCAACGAGAGGTTAGTTAGCTACTTATTTATTTAATTTGTTGATCTGTGAATGAATAGTGATCGCATTCTTTGAACGCTAAATGCTTTGTCTATTTTCATTATATCATTTACAATCTTATTCATTCATTATTTATTAGTTTGGTATTTAGAGTATTAGAATAATTTTGTTTATATTTAATCTTGTTTAGATCCATTATCTTAAAGTGATTATTTTCACAAGGCTTTTCTTAAACCTTGTAAATTGTATATAACTATTGTACATAAACACTGTTAGTTTAAGCATTTATAATTAAAGTGTTGATTGTTAGAGTTGTATCCTTAGTTAGTCCACATCTTTTAGTTGTTTTAGGATCTTAGTTGGCTAATAAAGCCATAAAACCCGTCAAGGTAGATTATACCAAACAACTTGGGTTAAATAGACAACCCCGGTCTGGATATTCCCTTCCAGTTGACAGTGTGTCACAAACGCCTGTCAAAAAATGGTGCTAGAAGGAGGGCTATACTGACAAGATGGACTTGTAGGAGTATTTGTTTTGAATGAATTTAATTCCCCATGGCTCCCCAAATCACTATGTCGGAACACACTTTCCACTTCTCATTACTCAATATTCCCAACGAGACAGTCTCTTTCTTGTCCAAACTCACCTTTGATGGTGGGGGGATGTATCTGCAAAAGACCATATTAACAAGTTTTGGTGTAAATGCATCCAACATGATATTGCTGATTTAAAGGTTTTATGCAGATTGTTTGCTTTTACTTTTAGGGGTCCAATTAAACATTGGTTTGAGTCTTTTCCAACATATCACATTATTGATTGGTTTTAATTTGTAGAGGAATTTTTAGATGCTTTTGAAATCTATGATTACAGTCAATTATGTGAATAATTTCAAGCTTTACTAATCAATGACAATTCATCTCCAGATGCATTTTTAACAAGCATCCATCATGTTCTCTGTAAGTTTCAACTTGATGACATGTCATTTGTACTAAATATCCTCTTTGATGTTTGTGCCCTTTTCATCCAACCATTTTCAATCGCAAATGATGAATCGGTTACAAATCCTATCACTCAATTGCAAGAAGAATTTTGTTTGCAGGATGAGAGGAATCCATCCAAAAATTTTGAACAAGCAAGGGAGGTAGAATCTATTGAAAATGTTCTTACTGACAATCAAACTAGTTTTTCCTCTGAATCATTGTATATTCAGTCCTCGACCATCGTGGAAGAAGATTTGATGTTGGGTCAAGGTGAATGTCCATATTCTTCTAACTCTTTATCTAATCAGTACTTAAATTCAGTTATTGAAGAACACTTAGGTGATGAAAACGATCTTAAGCATTCTAACATTCCTATGAAACTGACTAAAGATGCAAATATGCAATTTGAAGAAGAAACCTTAAACCTTCATCCCCAAATCATACCTTATCCACAAGAAAGATTAGACGTTTGTCATGAAAGTTTTGAATTGTCTATCATACATGAGGCAAATTTAGACGATCATATTATGTTGAAGGATTTATCACCAAAACAGAGTGAAAGTTTTAAGGAAAGTGAAGAAGAATGTCTTGAGAATAACATTGTTAAATATCATACCTCAATAAATTCTTTTCATGTGCTCATTTATGATTCCTTTACTCTTTATATCCTGATCTCTTGATAGATTCCAGTGGACTTGATACTTTACCCAAAATATCTTAATATTTTCCATCATAATCAGATCTTTTCGATATGCCAAGATTTGGTGAAATTAATTTTGAACATAACATTTATGAAGTCAGATTTGACGCTCTTTCACTTTCATCACTCACATGGAAAAAATACATGTTGCAAGATGATTTTACATGATTTATTTTTGAAAAAGACGATGAACTCATTCTTATGGAGATCAAATATTCTACATTGCATATTCATTATTTGGTTAGTTCAAACTTTAATGATTATGCTTCACATTCTGGAATGGTCCATCTCATCAAAGGAAGTGTTCAAACCTATAATCTAATTGAAGTCATGAATCCTCTTATGATGTGTTTCCCATTGACAGATCTAGTTCGTCGAAGTCATAATTTGCATCCTAATTTTTATGACAAAATTGCAGAATGGATGGAGGATTCATACATCAAGAAGTTTCAAAAGAATGGTAAGGTCGTGCTTGATTTGTTTTTAAATGAATATATAGGAGGTAAACATGACATATTTCTTTCGTATCTGCAAATACTACATTCTTTTATTCTGATTTTCGACTTTCTATGCCTTGCAGGATTGAAGATGTTCTTGTGGTTGCACTGGAAATACGATTTTACTTAGCCTTTTGATTTGTTTAGTAGTTAGAGTAGGTTTAGGAGTAGGTTTCCTTTAGTTTTCTTTCTCAATGTTTCTTTTTGTAATAATGCAGTTATGAACACAAGAGGGTACACCAAGAGAACCATAATGTGAATGTTGCCAGGGAAGTCCACTTTAATCCTTTTCTCTCTGCTTTTCGTTGGATATTTCTTTTCAAAAATGAATTATCATCATGGCAATTTTAAAATGGAAAGTAAAGAGATAAGTAAATTTGAACTATCAATTCACCAAGGTTCCACGAGTAGGATTGCACTCATATTAATAAGGATTTTTCTATTTTCTTTTAGTCTCTCAAGAAATACTTCGCGTGAGAAAAGTTAGACTTACCACTTGTAAATATCCCTAACTTTTATATTTCTTTTGTTTTATTTTCTTTTTGTTGCTTCTTGTGTTTCCTTAAGAATTATTTCTGAATCATAATTCATTATTGAGGGGAATCAAATCTTTCACTAACAATAGTTGAAACAGTTCAATGCATCTGCACATTAAGTTCTAAACTTAGATCAATAATCTATAAGAAAGTTATGCTAGAAGTCTTTTCCAAATCATGGTTCCTAGTTTTTGTTGAAGTCTCAGGGAAATACGATTATCTTTAAAACTTCTTACGCTGTCCTAGTTCTAATGGGAACAAATCAAAGCGCTTTCCCATTCCTGAGATGATTTCTTGGCTGAAATCTAAATGTCCAAATTATGATGAAAGTTATCATCTCTCAAAGAATGAAAGAACAATTCTAAAGATCAATACTGTGATTTCCTGGCTGTGAAATCTTCAGTATCACCCCGCTCTCTTGTTATCTTGAACTTTCAGAAAATTTTGTAAACAATTTTAGAGAGTTGGAAGCACTGTAATGTGTGGGAATTGTGTGTAAACCCCCCGAGATGCTGAACAAGCCTGCTGACAACGAGTAAATGCACACATGATACCAAGACAACTTCGTCGGGGTACTGAACATGCCTGCTGGCAACAAAGCAATGTCGGGTTCAAAGATCCTCATGTATGTTTTTAAAATTGATTGGGCGACATGATATTTTTTATCATAGATGGACAACTTTTGAATGGGATCAAAGTACTAGAGTGGGTTAAATGACATCCCTCTCGAGGCTATAAACGCCTGCTAGCAACAATGGCCATGTCAACGGTATTGGAGTTGCTTGTATAAATATCGTTACTCCTTTGATCGAAATGAAATTTTGGATCACAATTTTTAGACAAGACTTTATTCGATGGTATAACTATGTTATTTTTCTGAGTTAATGTCAAACTGCTTGATCTGTCTTTTAATTGTTTCTAGTAACTATCTGAGTTACATGTTCGTTGATATAAAGTTTTGATGATTCAAAGATAACTGCTTCACCTAGCGTGTCTCCATTGTTGGCAGCCATATATTTATGACGATTTTATCATTGTAAAATATTGTCTTAATGGGATAATTTTTTTTGTAGCTGCCTCTTTATATTTGCAAATATTTCTATCATCTTGTTGTTTTAAAGAATTCGTTTGATTAGTTGTGTGTGTGATTTCATTTCTTTTAATATCTCTTTTTTCTTGTTCAATTTCATGTCTGTAAGCATGAAATTGAAACAAGCTCTTTGTTTGAACACATTTTATAGATTCTAGAGTTTCCTTTTATAAAATTGGATGGACACCTAAGGGCATATAATATTTTTAAGAACCTTAAAAGATTGTGAACCTATCGTATGTGGGTTACTTTCTTACCATTAGCGCATGAGTTGTCCACCTTGGATGTATGCCTTAGGCATTTTATTCTTTTGATGTTTTGATTATCACGTTACCACATCTACGATCGCGCATCAAAAAATAACTTTGGTGTAATTTGAAATATGAATGTTATCCCTTGAAGTCATATCACAGTCTCATCGTTATGGTACATGACTGATAGTCATGCCTTCAAACATTTACTCCTTCGTCCTGATAGCACAAGCTTGCATTCATTGCATTAGGTGGTAAGTTTTCGTTTTGGGTTTGGTGGTAATTAGAGAAGGAGGTTTTTGTTTTTTCATGTCCTCTGGTTCAACATTCACTCAACAGCCAGAATGGTGGATATGATGGATTTCTCCTGAAGCCTTAGGTATCGGGTCTCCTCCGAAAATGTAGATTTTATCCTTTATTTCATGTGGTTTCAAACACGCTCCCTCCTTCGCTACTCCTGCTGGTATATCGTAACCAAATGACTCCGAGGTTTTACAAACCCGTAATTGTATAACAGAGACATGTTTTTGTGGGATGATTTCTGAGAAAACGATTGACAATTTGGAGAAACCGTCAGAAACCCATTTCCAAAATGGACTCATTTACTGTCCACAAAAGTAGTTTCTTCAAAAACTAGACCATTTCAAAGATACATATAATTTTTTGAAGGACAATATCTCATAAATTCTGTTTCGGTTGAGGTAAGGTTTTTTTTTTTCATTTTTCTCAGAGATTCAAGCCAGTTCTCAAGTGTCTAGGTTTATAGAACGGTTAGATCCTCCCTCTCCTTATACCATTTAATTAATTCACGTCCTGTTCCTCTGTTTCACCTGAAGTGAGGCTAAGGGAAGATTAATGCAAGCCGTTGCAATATTGGGAAGGGTTTTTAGGCATTCAAAGTCATTTTTGTACTAGAAAAATCCTCGCTTGTTGATGATACCAACACTGATATTCCCCATGCGATTTCGTGTCCAATCTTCCTCCTTTTTTAAAGGAACAAGAAGGTTACTCATGGATTTAGTATGATATCAAAAGGATCATGGGACTTGGTAAGTCACCCACTACAGATCAAACTCGGCCTTTACCAAATCATGAACTGATGTATTGTGAGAATTGTTTTGATTGGATTGAAAGGTACTACCGAGGTATTCCTTACTTACAGGCGCAAGTAAATCAAGTGGTCACTCATAACTCAGTTCTTGAGAGGGAAAACGATGAACTCAGAGCCTTTGTTCGATCAACTTTACACAGATCCAACAAATGTGTTAAGAGATCGGAGAATGTGGTGATTAAAATTCCACCAATTTCAATACTATTATAAACTCAGATTTGTTCCCTTGTATTTCACGATTTGATTATGTTTGGATAATGAGTAAATTCGTTTTGATTTTGTTTTTATTTTAGACGAGCTACATAATCGAAAGATTATGTAGCTTGTCTTTTGAATTATTTGTTTTGGTTATTGTCTAATTTTGATTTCGTTTTCATTGACTTAGGTGAACAACAGGTTGATGTGCTACGATGAAGGTAATGAGTCATAGGTTTAGCATGCAACATACTTGTGATTTTCTTTTTTGTTGAAAAAACAATGTTTATTAATGTAACTGTTTTGGATTAAAAGACTTCAACACAATTATCTTTTTGTTATTTTATTTTAGTAAAAACTTATTTTAAAAGATCTACCTCTATCTTGCCTAATAAGAGGAACACATCAAAAACTAATTTAAATAATGCTGCTTACCTAGTGATAGAGCAATTCCTCCTGGACCATATGATGGACATATTTTTTTGAAACTATATGGGAAAACAATTTACCCTTTGGCTTTCGTCTTGTGTAGAATGTGCAGTGTTTTTCATTGTTTTCTCATGTATTTTTCATATGTGAAATTTTATCTGTATCGAACTAGCTTTAGTCTATTTTGCATATAATCTTTTATATCATGTTTTTCTTTATGTGGTTCATTATTTTTGGTTCAATTGATATCTGTGACTGATAATCTATTCAAGTATTTTGAGTTTACATCTGATATAGCTGGTAACACCATTATTGAGAATTGGAATTTCTTTCATTTTTAGTTATTGGACATTCTAAGGTCACATGATATATAATCATTTGTCTTTCTGTCATCATAAAATCATTTCGAAATATAAAATACTTCTTTGAGTTTCTTCGGGAAGTATCATTCTTTATTTTGTCATAGGTTTACACTTGACACAGGTTAAGAGGAGCTCATACAAATACAAAGAGATGAATTTAGCTTAGTACTGCTGATCTGCGAGAGGTTAGTTAGCTACTTATTTATTTAATTTGTTGATCTATGAATGAATAGTGATCGCATCCTTTGATCGTTAAATGCTTTGTCTATTTTCATTATATCATTTACGATCTTATTCATTCATTGTTATTAGTTTGGTATTTAGAGTATTAGAATAATTTTGTTGATATTTAATCTTGTGTGGATCCATTATCTTAAAGCGATTATTTTCACAAGGATTTTCTTAAACCTTGTAAATTGTATATAGCTATTGTACATAAACACTGTTAATTAAGCATTTGTAATTAAAGTGTTGATTGTTAGAGTTGTATCCTTATTTAGTCCACATCTTTTAGTTGTTTTAGGATCTTAGTTGGCTAACTGAGCCATAAAACCTGTCAGGGTAGATTATACCAAATGGCTTGGGTTAAATAGACAACCCCAGTCCTGATCTTCCCTTCTAGTTAACGGTGTGTCACAAATGCCCATCAACAAGTATATAATGTAATAATTTATATGAGATTATATGTAGATTATTTATATATAATGTATTTATGAGATGATATATTACGATGATGAATGTGCCAAATATATAGAGAACCTAAAGGCACACATGGTGACCATCCATGAAAGGATGTGTCTGTAGTAATTATAATAATTGTTTATTATTATATTATTACTATTATTATATATATTATTAATAATTAATAATTATATTATTAATTATTAATCTGGGAGAATGTCTTTCCGATGTTGTCCAAACATCAACAGGACTTAGAAAATGTTCACCGTTTTCTAATGTTTTAACACGACACAAAGATATGGCTGTCGGGAACTTTAGTGTCAGAGTAATATTATATGAAGTACTGTCTAGCATGATTAGGAGACATCATATTGATGAAACATTGGAAAATGTAGGGTTATCCTTTGAGGATGAATGGTCTGAATGTGTCCTTTGTGCTATAGGAAAAATCACAAGGATTCTGGAAATATTTGAAGTTGAAAATGTGACATTTGCTTACAACCCGTGTGACCAAGGAAATATTAAAACTTATTTCATTCGTGTGATAAAGTTTCAACCTTTTACTCTGGGATCAAAGCCAAATTTGAAGATACATGTATATGAACAACAGTATGATGGTAGCAATACATACATTCTGGGAAGGCAAGAAGAAATTATGTGGTATGACAGAGTTTGCAACAACCCTCTTCAAGAGTGGATAGACATATGTTGTAGCAGATCATGTCCATTGCTGCATCCACTTGATGGAATCTTTCATTCACAGATACTTAGTTTACTATTCATGCAAACAATGATAGATATTCCAACATACAAGCATTCATACTTTTATGTTTCCCTGTTTTTCACAATAACTAAGCACAGGGGAAAGGTACATTGTACTTTTGAGGAGCTAAGATGGTTGCATTGGCTCACTGATTTCACCTAGTAGTTACATATTACACAAGTTACAATAGGATAGGAAAGGATTAAGCTCCTTTGATAAATAGTGTAGCATGAATAATCTCCCTTGAGCATTATATTTGATTTTATGATTGTTGTGTTTGCTAGATATGGAAGTCATTCTCATATGTACATGGAAAGATTTTGAGGTTCATATGCACTCCCAAGAAGAGCACATGTCTCTAAGTTGGAGCCTATGTTACCCCTTATTTTGGCATGGGGCTAACCCTAGTGAATTTATTCATCAACCCTTTGTATTCTTGAGTTGTAGACAATTGGGATACTTGATTGGTTTCATGGAAATTGATGAGATATTATTGACACGTTGGTTGATCATGGGATGTAGTGCTTGATGATGCATAATACCTTTGTTGAAGCACCTTAGGGTTTGATAATGTCATGGTACTCATTCACATTTTTTGGCATATTCATGGTTCCCAATGCAATTCACATATCATGAGGTAGTTCACAATTCCCAAGGCATTGGTAAAAATAGCTTTGAGTTATTTTTTTGTACCAGGGCTTCTCATTCCATGCCACATTCTAGAATTTGGAATTCTCACCTTGTTCATTTATTTTTAGGCATATGTCATATCACTTGGGGGAACATCCACCTTGGAGATTGCATGGGGTGTCTTATTTAGCAAGTGTGGATATCCTTGGCTCCCACATAACTTGAGGAAGTGATTAGCCTATTTTGGGGAGGATGATTGCACCTTGTTAACTTCACATGTGGCATCTAGAAGATTATTTTGAGAGGCAGTTCACTCTTGGAGGGTTATTTCATGTCTTGTTGACCCCTTGTCACCTTGGAGAACCATGCACCCACATTTGAAGGGCCCTAGGGGATTTTCATTACACATTTGATGAGGGTTTTTTCACCTTGAATATTTCATACTTGACTTGTAGAGTTGGTTTTGAGGGGCCTCCCCTTTGAAGGGTTTTGTTCATGATTTTTGAGGACGTTTTCACCTTGAAGACCCATACAACCACCTTGGAGGAAGATTAGGAGGGTTGAGTTGCACACCTTGAGGAGTTTGTTGAGCATATACATACTTTGGGGGCCTTTGGAGCATAATGTTGTACCTTGGACACTCATTCTTCCATATCTTATGCAAACACCCCTCTCTTAGGGTTTTTATTCACTTGGATCATTGTACATGTGGCTTGACCACTCCATGTTTATTGCATTTTGACTAGATAATTGCAGGAAATGTGTATTTAACTTTTATTTAGCCTAGTTTTAAGGATATCACATGAGATAATATTATTTTATTGTAAAGGAAAGTGAGAATCACTCTATATAAAGAGACACACTTCTTCATTTGTACTCATGGTTGGATTTTTGGAGCTCTCACTCCTTGGAGCTTAATTGATATATCTTTCTTGGAGCATATGGTTGTGTAAAGGGTTCTTTCTTTGTGGACGTTTCTTGTCAATTTTTGAAGCTTCTCTATCTTGGTCATTATTTGGTGCATAAGGATTAATGGTGAAATGCTCAAGTCTTCTACAAGC
>JZKD02S0665014.1:220495-231272 GCA_000966675.3 Picea glauca | reverse complement strand
AGATACTTAGTTTACTATTCATGCAAACAATGATAGATATTCCAACATACAAGCATTCATACTTTTATGTTTCCCTGTTTTTCACAATAACTAAGCACAGGGGAAAGGTACATTGTACTTTTGAGGAGCTAAGATGGTTGCATTGGCTCACTGATTTCACCTAGTAGTTACATATTACACAAGTTACAATAGGATAGGAAAGGATTAAGCTCCTTTGATAAATAGTGTAGCATGAATAATCTCCCTTGAGCATTATATTTGATTTTATGATTGTTGTGTTTGCTAGATATGGAAGTCATTCTCATATGTACATGGAAAGATTTTGAGGTTCATATGCACTCCCAAGAAGAGCACATGTCTCTAAGTTGGAGCCTATGTTACCCCTTATTTTGGCATGGGGCTAACCCTAGTGAATTTATTCATCAACCCTTTGTATTCTTGAGTTGTAGACAATTGGGATACTTGATTGGTTTCATGGAAATTGATGAGATATTATTGACACGTTGGTTGATCATGGGATGTAGTGCTTGATGATGCATAATACCTTTGTTGAAGCACCTTAGGGTTTGATAATGTCATGGTACTCATTCACATTTTTTGGCATATTCATGGTTCCCAATGCAATTCACATATCATGAGGTAGTTCACAATTCCCAAGGCATTGGTAAAAATAGCTTTGAGTTATTTTTTTGTACCAGGGCTTCTCATTCCATGCCACATTCTAGAATTTGGAATTCTCACCTTGTTCATTTATTTTTAGGCATATGTCATATCACTTGGGGGAACATCCACCTTGGAGATTGCATGGGGTGTCTTATTTAGCAAGTGTGGATATCCTTGGCTCCCACATAACTTGAGGAAGTGATTAGCCTATTTTGGGGAGGATGATTGCACCTTGTTAACTTCACATGTGGCATCTAGAAGATTATTTTGAGAGGCAGTTCACTCTTGGAGGGTTATTTCATGTCTTGTTGACCCCTTGTCACCTTGGAGAACCATGCACCCACATTTGAAGGGCCCTAGGGGATTTTCATTACACATTTGATGAGGGTTTTTTCACCTTGAATATTTCATACTTGACTTGTAGAGTTGGTTTTGAGGGGCCTCCCCTTTGAAGGGTTTTGTTCATGATTTTTGAGGACGTTTTCACCTTGAAGACCCATACAACCACCTTGGAGGAAGATTAGGAGGGTTGAGTTGCACACCTTGAGGAGTTTGTTGAGCATATACATACTTTGGGGGCCTTTGGAGCATAATGTTGTACCTTGGACACTCATTCTTCCATATCTTATGCAAACACCCCTCTCTTAGGGTTTTTATTCACTTGGATCATTGTACATGTGGCTTGACCACTCCATGTTTATTGCATTTTGACTAGATAATTGCAGGAAATGTGTATTTAACTTTTATTTAGCCTAGTTTTAAGGATATCACATGAGATAATATTATTTTATTGTAAAGGAAAGTGAGAATCACTCTATATAAAGAGACACACTTCTTCATTTGTACTCATGGTTGGATTTTTGGAGCTCTCACTCCTTGGAGCTTAATTGATATATCTTTCTTGGAGCATATGGTTGTGTAAAGGGTTCTTTCTTTGTGGACGTTTCTTGTCAATTTTTGAAGCTTCTCTATCTTGGTCATTATTTGGTGCATAAGGATTAATGGTGAAATGCTCAAGTCTTCTACAAGCCTTCATGATTGATCCATTTGAGTGGCAAGTTTACCACTTGAAAGGAATATGTTCTAGGGGTTCCTTCCTTCTTCTTTTGTTGGTTTGGTGATTATTTGGTGTTATGATTTTTTCTTCCTTGTGGATCCCTAGCAAAAGTATTAAGTATATTTTCCAAGCCATAGTTGATTTTGTTTGTGAATGTTTTTCCATTAAGGTTCCCTTCTTGTAGACCTTGATGTTCATTGTTGATCTTGACTAGGTGACGGGTTCACTCTTCCTTTTGGTTCTAATCCCCAATCCCTAATCCTTGAAGAAAATAGGCCAATTCTTAAGAGGGTTTCTTCTTGACCCCATTAACCCTTTGATTCACCTTGACTCCATTGTCCTTGTTGGATTTGGCACTGATGTCTATTTCCTTCCATCACCTATTTTTAAAACCAAAAAAAACCACAAAACTTCATTTTACTAAGGCTACTCTCAACTTCATCTCCTGCCTCATCGATTGGTATTAATAATCCTATTAGGGATATCCCCCTTGAGCTATAAGAGAGACGACCTACAGTGAAGAGGATAAGTTACTAAAGTGACAGTGGTGACCATTCTAACAACTACCCCTTGAGTGGTACCTTGTGGATTATGGATTTTATCATTAAGTACAACTTGAGTGGTAACAAACACTATTTTGTTAACTTTATTTCCTTTACTAATTTGTTGGTAAAACCTAATCAAATCACTCTAATAATCTGTAGCCATAGGTTGTCATTAACAAGATCTTAAGGTCCTAATTAATCCAGTAGATTACCCTCTTATTTTCGTCCTCTTTTGTCCCACCCTATGGTTTCTTGGTTTAGCTCTAAAATTGAGTGATGAATCCACTCTCCTTTCTCCCCCCATTACTGGCGTGTGTGTGCTTGAGTGGTCTTACATAATTGTCTTCATGATACATATGGTGGCATGAATCCATTTGTTTGCTACAAAAAAAAAAAAAAAAAACGTTTGAAATGAAATCTTAATCAACATTCCCTCACTCCCTCTCCACTCAAATCCCCTTTGTTTTGCCCCATACCCCCTTCCTCCCAATGCACATAATTCCATAGGATCAAAGAGTTATGAACCCACCACTCTTATGGAGCAGTGAAAATGTGCCCATCCCCCTTGTTCCCCCATACCAATTCCACCCCCTTCCTTCGCAACGTACATCGCTTCATAAGAGAAGCTGGTTAGTAACTTGTGGCACGTATGAAGCAACATGCATTGGGAGGGAGGGGGTATGAGGGGAAATGGGGGAATGATAGTGCAGTGGAGGGAGGGAATGATGGAGGGGAAATTATGGGAATGCTCTGTCCCCAACATTCCTTTTTTTTTCATTTTCTTGTTGTCTTTTCATTTTTTTTAAATTTTTGTTTAATATGTGTTTTTTTAAGTATTTTTTATTTTTTAATTTGTTTTTTTTTTTTTTTCATTTTCTTGTTGTCTTTTCATTTTTTTAAATTTTTGTTTAATACGTGTTTTTTTAAGTATTTTTAATTTTTAATTTGTTAAATTTTTTTTTTTTTGTAAGTTTTATTTTTCATTTTCTTTTGGGGGGGTTAAACCAGTTTGTATCTAAAAAAAAATAAAAATTAGTTTGTTTTTTGTTTATTTATTTATTTTTTAAATGGAGGGTGAGGGAAGAGTGAGTAGGCATTTTAATTTTTTTTCCTTCTTGTATGATTAAAAAAAATTGTCATCTTATTTTGTTTAAATGTTTTTTTAATGATTTTTCATAGATACTCAATTTACTATTCATGCCAAGAATGTTAGACATCCCAACATACAAGTATTCAGACTTCAATGTTTTCCTGTTTTCCACAATAACTAAGCCCATGGGAAAGAGACATTGTATTTTTTAGGAGCTAAGATGGTTTCATTGGCTCACTGATTTCACTAGTAGTTGCATATTACACATGCTACAATAGGATACAAAAGGAATAAGCTCCTTTGCGCAGTGTTGTACCATGAATAATCTCCCTTGAGCATTATATTTGATTTTATGATTGTTGTGTTTGCTAGATATGGAAGTCATTCTCATATGTACATGGCAATATTTTGAGGTTCACATGCAGTCCCAATAAGAGAACATGTCCCCAAGTTGGAGCCTATGTTACCCCTTATTTTGGCATGGGGCTAACCCTAGTGAATTTCTTCACTACCTCTTTGTATTCTTGAGTTGTGGACAATTGGGATACTTGAATGGTTTCATGGAAATTGATGAGATTTTATTGACAGGTTGGTTAATCGTGGGATGTAGTGCTTGATGATGCATAATACCTTTGTTGAAGCCCCTTAGGGTTTGAGCATGGAATGGTTCTCATTCAGATTTTTGGGCATCTTCATGGTTCCCAATGCAATTCACATATCATGAGGTAGTTCACAGTTCCCAAGGCATTGGTAAAAACATAGTTTTGAGCTATTTTTTTGTACCAAGGATTCTCATGCCATGCCACATTCTAGAATTTGGAATTCTCAGATTGTAAATTTATTTTGAGGAATATGTCATATCACTTAGGGGAACATCCATCTTGGAGATTGCATGGGGTGTCTTATTTAGCACGTGTGGATATCCTTGGCTCCTACATAACTTGAGGAAGTGATTATCGTATTTTTGGAAGGATGATTGCACCTTGTTGACTTCACATGTGGCATCTAGGAGCTGATTTTGAGAGGCAGTCCAATCTTGGAGGGTTATTTCATGCCTTGTTGATCGCTTGTCATCTTGGATAACCATACACCCACATTTGAAGGGCCCTGGGGGATTTTCATTACACATTTGATGAGGGTTGTTTCACCTTGAATATTTCATACTTGACTTGTGGATTTGGTTTTGAGGGGCCTCCCCTTTGAAGGGTTTTGTTCATGATTTTTGAGGACGTTTTCACCTTGAAGTCCCATACAACCACCTTGGAGGAATCTTAGGAGGGTTGAATTGCACACCTTGAGGAGTTTGTTGAGCATATACATACTTTGGGTTCCTTTGGAGGATAATGTTGTACCTTGGACACTCATTCTTCCCTATCTTAGGGAGACATCCCTCTCTTAGGGTGTTTCTTCACTTGGATCTTTGTACATGTGGATTGACCATTCCATGTTTATTTCATTTTGACTAGATAATTGTAAGAAATGTGTATTTAACTTTTATTTAGCCCAATTTTAAGGATATCACATGAGATAATATTATTTTATTTTAAAGGAAAGTGAGGGGAAAGTGGGCATCACTCTATATAAACAGACACACTTCCTCATTTGTACTCATGGTTGGATTTTTGGAGCTCTCACTCCTTGGATATTAATTGACATATATTTCTTGGAGTATATGGTTGTGTAAAGGGTTCTTTCTTTGTGGACGATTCTTTTCAATTTTTGAAGCTTCTCTATCTCGGTCATTATTTGCTGCATAAGGATTAATGGTGAAATTCTCAAGTCTTCTACAAGTCTTGATGATCGATCCATTTGAGGGGTAAGTTTACCACTTGGAAGGAATATGTTCTAGGGTTTCCTTCCTTCTTCTTTTGTTGGTTTGGTGATTATTTGGTGCCATGATTTTTTCTTCCTTGTGGATCCATATCAAAAGTATTAAGTATATTTTCCAAGCCATAGTTGATTTTGTTGGTGAAGGTTTTTAAATTAAGGTTCCCTTATTGTAGACCTTGATGTTCATTGTTGATCTTGACTAGGTGAGGGGTTCACTCTTCCTTTTGGTTCTAATCCCCAAGCCCTAATCCTTGAAGAAAATAGGCCAATTCTTAAGAGGGTTTCTTCTTGACCCCATTAACCATTTGATTCACCTTGACTCCATTGTCNTAGGAGCTGATTTTGAGAGGTAGTCCAATCTTGGAGGGTTATTTCATGGCTTGTTGATCGCTTGTCATCTTGGATAACCATGCACCCACATTTGAAGGGCCCTGGGGGATTTTCATTACACATTTGATGAGGGTTGTTTCACCTTGAATATTTCATACTTGACTTGTGGAGTTGGTTTTGAGGGGCCTCCCCTTTGAAGGGTTTTGTTCATGATTTTTGAGGACGTTTTCACCTTGAAGTCCCATACAACCACCTTGGAGGAAGCTTAGGAGGGTTGAATTGCACACCTTGAGGAGTTTGTTGAGCATATACATACTTTGGGTGCCTTTGGAGCATAATGTTGTACCTTGGACACTCATTGTTCCCTATCTTAGGGAGACATCCCTCTCTTAGGGTGTTTCTTCACTTGGATCTTTGTACATGTGGATTGACCATTCCATGTTTATTGCATTTTGACTAGATAATTGTAGGAAATGTGTATTTAACTTTTATTTAGCCCAATTTTAAGGATATCACATGAGATAATATTATTTTATTTTAAAGGAAAGTGAGTGGAAAGTGGGCATAACTCTATATAAATAGACACACTTCCTCATTTGTACTCATGGTTGGATTTTTGGAGCTCTCACTCCTTGGATATTAATTGACATATATTTCTTGGAGTATATGGTTGTGTAAAGGGTTCTTTCTTTGTGGACGATTCTTTTCAATTTTTGAAGCTTCTCTATCTCGGTCATTATTTGCTGCATAAGGATTAATGGTGAAATTCTCAAGTCTTCTACAAGTCTTGATGATCGATCCATTTGAGGGGTAAGTTTACCACTTGGAAGGAATATGTTCTAGGGTTTCCTTCCTTCTTCTTTTGTTGGTTTGGTGATTATTTGGTGCCATGATTTTTTCTTCCTTGTGGATCCATATCAAAAGTATTAAGTATATTTTCCAAGCCATAGTTGATTTTGTTGGTGAAGGTTTTTAAATTAAGGTTCCCTTATTGTAGACCTTGATGTTCATTGTTGATCTTGACTAGGTGAGGGGTTCACTCTTCCTTTTGGTTCTAATCCCCAAGCCCTAATCCTTGAAGAAAATAGGCCAATTCTTAAGAGGGTTTCTTCTTGACCCCATTAACCATTTGATTCACCTTGACTCCATTGTCTTTGTTGGATTTTGCACTGATCTCCACTTCCTTCCATCACCTATTTTTAAAACTGAACAAAACCACAAAACTTCATTTTACTAAGGCTACTCTCAACTTCACCTCGTGCCTTATCGATTGGTCTTAATAATCCTATTAGGGATACCCCCCTTGAGCTAGAAGAGAGATGACCTAAAGTGAAGAGGATAAGTTACTAACGTGACAATGGTGACCATTCTAACAATTTCCACTTGAGTGGTTACTTGTGGATTATGGATTTTATCATTAAGTACAACTTGAGTGGTAACAAACATTATTTAGATAGATTGATTCCCTTTACTAATTTGTTGGCAAAACCTAATCAGATCACCCTAATAATATATAGCCATAGGTTGTCATTAACAAGATCTTAAGGTCCTAATTAATCCATTAGGTTACTCTCTTATTTTCATCCTCTTTTGCCCCACCCTTTGGTTTCTTGGTTTAGCCCTGAAATTGAGTGATGAAACCACTCTCCTTTCTTCCCCCATTACTTGCGTGTGTGTGCTTGGGTGCTCTTACATCCTTATCCTCATGATACATATGGTGGCATGAATCCATTTGTTTGCTAAAAAAAACGTTTGAAATGAAATCTTAATCAACATTCTCCCACTCCCTCTCCACTCCCATCTCCCTTGTTTCCCCCCATACCCCCTTCCTCCCAATGCACATCATTCCATAGGATCAAGGAGTTATTAACCTTCCACTTTTATAGAGCAGTGAACAGGTGCCCACCCCCCTTGTTCCCCCCATACAAATTCCCTCCCCTTCCCTCACAACGTACATCGCTCCATAAGAGAAGATGGTTCACATGTCAATATTTTGAGGTTCGCATGCACTCCCAAGAAGAGAACATGTCCCCAATTTGGAGCCTATGTTACCCCTTATTTTGGAATGGGGATAACCCTAGTGAATTTCTTCACTACCCCTTTGTATTCTTGAGTTTTATACAATTGGGATACTTGATTGGTTTCATGGAAATTGATGAGATTTTATTGANAGACACACTTCCTCATTTGTACTCATGGTTGGATTTTTGGAGCTCTCACTCCTTGGATATTAATTGACATATATTTCTTGGAGTATATGGTTGTGTAAAGGGTTCTTTCTTTGTGGACGATTCTTTTCAATTTTTGAAGCTTCTCTATCTCGGTCATTATTTGCTGCATAAGGATTAATGGTGAAATTCTCAAGTCTTCTACAAGTCTTGATGATCGATCCATTTGAGGGGTAAGTTTACCACTTGGAAGGAATATGTTCTAGGGTTTCCTTCCTTCTTCTTTTGTTGGTTTGGTGATTATTTGGTGCCATGATTTTTTCTTCCTTGTGGATCCATATCAAAAGTATTAAGTATATTTTCCAAGCCATAGTTGATTTTGTTGGTGAAGGTTTTTAAATTAAGGTTCCCTTATTGTAGACCTTGATGTTCATTGTTGATCTTGACTAGGTGAGGGGTTCACTCTTCCTTTTGGTTCTAATCCCCAAGCCCTAATCCTTGAAGAAAATAGGCCAATTCTTAAGAGGGTTTCTTCTTGACCCCATTAACCATTTGATTCACCTTGACTCCATTGTCCTTGTTGGATTTTGCACTGATCTCCACTTCCTTCCATCACCTATTTTTAAAACTGAACAAAACCACAAAACTTCATTTTACTAAGGCTACTTTCAACTTCACCTCGTGCCTCATCAATTGGTATTAATAATCCTATTAGGGATACCCCCTTTGAGCTAGAAGAGATATGACCTAAAGTGAAGAGGATAAGTTACTAACATGACAATGGTGACCATTCTAACAATTGCCACTTGAGTGGTTACTTGTGGATTATGGATTTTATCATTAAGTACAACTTGAGTGGTAACAAACATTATTTAGATAGATTGATTCCCTTTACTAATTTGTTGGTAAAACCTAATCAAATCACCCTAATAATATATAGCCATAGGTTGTCATTAACAAGATCTTAAGGTCCTAATTAATCCATTAGGTTACTCTCTTATTTTCATCCTCTTTTGTCCCACCCTTTGGTTTCTTGGTTTAGCCCTAAAATTGAGTGATGAAACCACTCTCCTTTTTCCTCCCATTATTGGCATGTGTGTTCTTGGGTGCTCTTACATCCTTGTCCTCATGATACATATGGTGGAATGAATCCATTTGTTTGCTAAAAAAAAAACGTTTGAAATGAAATCTTAATCAACATTCCCCCACTCCCTCTCCACTCCCATCCCCCTTGTTTCCCCCCTTACCCCCTTCCTCCCAATGAAAATCATTCCATAGGATCAAGGAGTTATTAAACTTCCACTCTTATAGAGTAGTGAACATGTGCCCACCCCCCTTGTTCCCCCCATACAAATTCCCTCCCCTTCCCTCACAACGTACATCACTCCATAAGACAAGATGGTTCACATGTCAATATTTTGAGGTTCGCATGCACTCCCAAGAAGAGAACATGTCCCAAAGTTGGAGCCTATGTTACCCATTATTTTGGAATGGGGATAACCCTAGTGAATTTCTTCACTACCCCTTTGTATTCTTGAGTTTTATACAATTGGGATACTTGATTGGTTTCATGGAAATTGATGAGATTTTATTGATGGGTTGGTTGATCATGGGATGTAGTGCTTGATGATGCATAATAAATTTGTTGAAGCACATGAGGGTTTGAGCATGGAATGGTCATTATTCAAATTTTTTGGGCATCTTCATGGTTCCCAATGAAATTCACATACCATGAGGTAGTTCACAGTTCCTAAGACATTGGTAAAAAAATAGTTTTGAGCTATTTTTTTGTACCGGGGCTTCTCATTCCATGCCACATTCTAGAATTTGGAATTCTCACCTTGTTAATTTATTTTGAGGCATATATCATATAACTTGGGGGAACATCCACCTTGGAGATTGCATGGGGTGTCTTATTTAGCACATGTGGATATCCTTGTCTCCCACATAACTTGAGGAAGTGATTATTGTATTTTGGGAAGGATGATTGCACCTTGTTTACTTCACATGTGGCATCTAGGAGATGATTTTGAGAGGCAGTCCACTCTTGGAGGGTTATTTCATGGCTTTTTGACCCTTTGTCAACTTGGAGAACCATGCACCCACATTTGAAAGGCCCTAGGGGATTTTCATTACACATTTGATGAGGGTTGTTTCACCTTGAATATTTCATACTTGGCTTGTGGAGTTGGTTTTGAGGGGCCTCCCATTTGAAGGGTTTTGTTCATGATTTTTGAGGACATTTTCACCTTGAAGAACCATACATCCACTTTGGAGGAAACTTAGGAGGGTTGACTTGCACTCCTTGAGAAGTTTTTTGAGCATATACATACCTTAGGGGCATTTGGAGCATAATGTTGCACCTTGGACACTCATTCTTCCCTATCTTATGGAGACGTCCCTCTCTTAGGTTTTTTATTCACTTGGATCATTGCTCATGTGGCTTGGACACTCCACGTTTATTTCATTTTGACTAGATAATTGTAGGAAATGTGTATTTAACTTTTCTTTAGCCTAGAGCTAAGGATCTTACATGAGATAACATTAGTTTATTGTAAAGGAAAGTGAACATCACTCTATATAAATAGACACACTTCCTCATTTGTACTCATGGTTGGATTTTTGGAGCTCTCACTTCTTGGAGCTTAACTGACATATCTTTCTTGGAGCATATGGTTGTGTAAATTGTTCTTTATTTGTTGTCAATTTTTGAAGCTTCTCTATCTTGATCATTATTTGGTGCATAAGAATTAATGGTGAATTGCTCAAGTATTCTACAAGCCTTCATGATCGATCCATTTGAGGGGTAAGTTTACCACTTGGAAGGAATACGTTCTAGGGTTTCCTTCCTTCTTCCTTTGTTGGTTTGGTGATTATTTGGTGCCATGCTTTTTTCTTCCTCGTGGATCCCTAACAAATGTATTAAGTAGATTTTCCAAGCCATAGTTTATTTTGTTGGTGAATGTTTTTCCATTAAGGTTCCCTTCTTGTAGACCTTGATGTTTATTGTTGATCTTGTTTGGGTGAAGGGTTCACTCTTCCATTTAGTTCTAATCCCTAAGCCCTAATCCTTGAAGAAAATAGGACAATTCTT
>JZKD02S0665014.1:191209-204521 GCA_000966675.3 Picea glauca | reverse complement strand
CATGAAGTCCCAAACATGTTGAGCAGCCTTTTGAGATTGTCCAATGAAAGCAAGGATTTTCTCACATAATTTCGAGGGAGGGGGCTCATTTGGATACCTCGGAATTTCAAAGAAATGCAAAAATCCCCATGTAGCATCCATATTTCACTTGAATTTCTTCAATATGATCAATCAAAATCAAAAAATACAATGCATACCTTGTACAAATATCAAAGATCGAGTTGCAAAGATGAGATTTCCTCAAAGAGCCTTCAAATTGATGGATGTTCTCACCTCTACATCCAACAAAGTATTTTAAAAATATAAGGAACAAGAGCTTTGTCCAATCATGGGGTCACCATGTGAGAAGGATATATTCAATAGAACGTTTTCATAAATGTGTCATGAAGCACAGTCTTCAAATTTATGGGTGAATGGACTTTATCCCTAGCAACGGCACCAAAATTTTACTGCTTGAATTGTACTTTTTTTTAACCATGAGAATCGGTAACTAGTAGGTTTGATCTGGGCTAGGTCCAAGATCAAGCCTAGTAGATGCCACTATAACCCAAGAGTATACTCAATGGCCTGCAAGCTAGATATACCAATAACTTGTGGCTTAGCAAGGGTCAAGTCATCTCGAAGCCCACCAGAGTGGACCTCTATCCTAGGGGTCATCTACCCTTATAGCCTTATCATAACAAGCCAGCATGTCCACTTTGAGGGAACTGAACCTTGGTGGTTAGGATAAAAAACACATTATCCAACCACTCGAGCTATGAACTCGAGACTACTGCTCCAATTGTACTTAATGATAAAATCCCTAATCCACAAGGTACAACTCAAGGGGAAAATATTAGGACGATCACCACTATCACCTCAGTAATCTATCCTCTTCACTTTAGGTCAGCTCTCCTCTAGATCAAGGAGAGTATCCCTAGTAGGATTACTAAGACAAAATAATGAGGTAGAAGGTTAAGCTGAGAGTATCCTTAGTAAAATGAAGTTTTGGGTTTTTTTAGGGTTTTAAATAGAGGTGATGGAAGGAAGTAGAGATCGGTTCCAAATCCAACAAGGGAAATGGAGTTAAGGTGAATCAAGTGGCTTGTGAGGTCAAGAAGAGGCCCTCTTAAGAATTGGCCTATTTTCTTCAAGGATTAGGGCTTAGGGGTGAGAACCAAAAGGAAGAGTAAACCTTCACCTAATCAATATCAGCAATGAACATCAAGGTCTACAAGAATGGAATCTTCATGGAAAAACCTTCACCGACAAAATCAACTATGGATTGGCAAATCTATTTGATACTTTTGCTATAAATCCACAAGGAAGAACAAATCATGGCACCGAATAATCACCAAACCAACAAAGGAAGAAGGAAGGAAACCATAGAACATGTTCCTTATAAATGGTAACTAACCCCTCAAATGGATCGATTATGAAGGCTTGTATAATACTTGACCATTTCGCCATTAATCCTTACGCACCAAATAATGACCAAGATAGAGAAGCTTCAAAAATTGAAAACAACCATTCATAAAGAAAGAACCCTTTGAAAAACCATATGCTCCAAGAAAGATATGTCAATTAAGAACCAAGGAGTGAGAGCTCCAAAAATCCAACCATGAGTAAAAATGAGGAATTGTGTCTTTTTATGTAGAGAAATGCTCACTTTCCTTTACAATAAAATAATATTATCTCATGTCAAATCCTTAGATCTATGCTTAAGAAAAATAAAGTACACATTCCCTACAGTTATCTAGTCAAAATGCAATAAACATGGAGTGGTCAAGAAACATGTACAATGATGCAAGTGAAAAATCCCCACAAGAGAGGGATGTTTCCATAATATAGGGAAGAATTAGTGTCCAAGGTGCAATTTTAGCCTCCAAAGGCCCCGAAGGTGTGTATATTCTCAACAATATCATCAAAGTGTGCAAGTCAACCTTCCTAAGTTTCCTCCAGAGCGGACACATGGGCCCTCAAGGTGAAAATGCTCTAAAAAATCACGGATAAAACCCTTCAAAGAGGGAAACCCCTCAAAAACAGTTCCATGAGTCAAGTATGAAATATTCAAGGTGAAACAACCCTCATAAAATGTGTAATGCAATGCCCCTAGGGCCCTTGCATTGTGGGTGCATGGTTCTCCAAGGTGACAAGGGGTCAACAATCCATGAAATAACCCTCCAAGAGTGGACAACCTCTCAAAATCAGCTCCTAGATGTCACATGTGAATGCAACAAGGTGCAATCATCTTCCCCAAAACAAGATAATCACTTCCTCAAGTCATGGGGGAGCCAAGGTGTTACAAGAGAATCCCCCCATGGACAACTAGATTTCCTCTTGGATACTAGACCCCTATAACCAAGACAGAAAGGTGCAAATTTTGAACATTGACACTCCTTCTAATGAGGCTAAACTAGTCAAGGAATAAGAAGAAAGGAATATAAGTACCTTTAATGACATTTGTCCTTGCTCGATTCAGGTTGATATTGATCTCCAAGCTCTTCAAAGGGTCCTGCAATCGAATGAACAACAATGACAAAACATATTTCCTATTCCTACCATGATTAGCTTCAAAACAGATCTATCAAAAAGGACAATTTCATGAAACATACACAAACTTGAAGGAAACAGGCCAAGCACATATATATATTAATGAAAACAAAGCAAAGTACTTACAACCATAGACGTAGATGCAGCAGCTTCACCAAGATCTATTTTTTCAAACCCTTTGCTCAAATGATCCACAAGTAGAATGACTATGCTTCACTGATATCTTCCTTATGAGATCATAAGTTTGATGCCTTCAATGTCCCCCCTTTTCACCATGAAGAGGCCTCCTTATATAGGCTTGGAGAGGCCCAACCACCTTAGAGATTCTTGGGATAGGTTGAGGATATTTCTCCATCAGTTGTGGATCCTCCCTAAGATCCATCCTTGACCTTAGATTCAAATCCAACTAACTCTAGAGATGAGGGGATTTATCCATGATTTTCCTCAACAGTCAAAGATTCCCTCAAACAGGCCAACACACCCTCAAAAGGGTGCACATAGCGTTGCAACACTCCCCCCAAGGAGGTCAAGGAGCGCTAGCACTCCCTGACAATGGGTAGGGGAGCGTTGCCCTTCAAAAATGTCTTTTAAGTGGTTTTTTCCATAGTAAAGGCTTTGTACTCTTCATCAAATTATTTCTCCTTCTTAAACCAGTCTATGAGGGTGTTTTTCAAGTGTTCAAGACATGACATAGGCAAGATATTTGTATGTTGTTTGTGACACTTGCAGCCAAAATGTGACACTTGCGACACTGACAATGATGACAACAGGTCATCATTGGAGTGAGTAATTTTTATGTGTAACAGATTGTCCCCCAAAGTGTGAAGTTAGAAGACAAAAACTGATGACTGAAGTACTTTGTAGACATTTTCGAGCAAGGGTATCGACGCGGAGAACCTGGTAGAAGTTGCACACAACCATCAACAAATATTATGAAATGTTTCAAACCCAAGGCAGACATACCTATGCTTGAGTGATAAAGACTTTCAAGGGATGGTTGCCATAAGATACACTACGGATCCATAATTATCTTGACAAAAAGGGTATAGCCACCGAAGATACAATGTGGATCTATACTTCCATGACATGAACTGATCGTAGCCACAAAAAATACACAGTGGATCTACGAGACAACAAGACATAGCCACAAACCAATACAAAGTGAATCTATGTGACAGTAAATGTGTCAATATTCAAGAGAAACTGTGTCGCAGCCTGGGCAAAGTACATATCAGAGTCATCACTCAACCCAGGTTCTTCTTACCGATCCCGATGTTATCTCCTCAAATAAATTGATGGAGATTTTTCTTTTTAGGTGATAGAGTGTGGCCCAAAATTTTATTTCTAAATTTCTTTAGGTATGTTAGAGAGTCTATTTTCTGTAAATAAACTTGAAAAAAACATTTGATTTGGTTTTGTCAAGCAAAAGAGAGAATCTCAGGTTTTGGTGGTTTAGGCGAGCCTAAAAAGAGCTCATTAACCACCGAAAGCCTTCGTTCTCGGTAGTTAAGAGGGAAAATCAAAAGCACAGTTAACCACCGAAAAGGTTTCTACTTGGAAAAAGAAAAGCCCATGCTTTTGCACGAGCTAGCTGTCAGTTGGCGTAATCATGAAGACATAACCGCCAAAACTCGATCGATTTGGTGAAGTAGGATGTTATTATTACATCTTATTGGGATATTGATGCTCTGCTGTCCTTTTTAACCACCATTTGTCATTTCATATGAAGGCTCGGCATAACACAGAATTTTAGGAGTTTGATTCTCAGCTAACTGTATTGATTAGTCACATGGTTGATCATCATTTCAAGTCCCAAGGGGATAGGTTCATAATAACCCCAGTTAATCACATTTTCAAATCCGAAACTATGTGTATTAGCTATAATCTTGTGTTTTCATTAACGAACTCATACACTGAAATCAATTGTCGTTGTTTCCAAGTGAAGCTCGAGTTTTGTTGTTGGTCATCAAGCCATCTATCATCCAATTCGAAGAAAAACCCGAGTCATCAGGTAGTCTTTAGAATCTCTCACTGTTTCAGTTCAATTATATCTCCTACCTGAATTTGAAAATCTCGGCTAATATCCAGCCTTTACTATTGATTAAAATCTATTGAAGATTGGGTTTATGCAAATCAAACTCTGAGTCATCATGTTCTGTGTGTTTTACCTCGACATACACTCTTAGTTCATCCTAAACTTTAGGTGTTTGTTTCCCTAGCTCACAGATTTTTCCTAAATGGTAGGGACAGGTCAACAAACTCATCAGATGTCGAAAGTTGGGCCAACCCTCAGGTTTGATTTAGATGGAACATGGTATCTAGAGGCACACCCAGAGATGGCCGAATTTTTCAAACAGATTGGTGTCTTTTCCTATTGTGAAAAACTTGCAGACTTTCACCAACAGCTTTCTGAAGCATTTGCCTTATCATATGATGGAAGGACAGCTACTATTGGCAAGGAGGAATTTGTAGTTGATGAGGTAGCCATTACAGAGGTTACTGGCCTCCCAATAATAGGGGAATGTTGGTTTAATACCACTGTGCCTGTAAACATTGAGTTCAGATCCTACTTACAGCCTCAGCATAAGGATCTCATATGGAAGAAATACATACCAATGTCCTTTCTTGAGCCTAAATGGAAATCCCTTTTCAAGGCAATATTTGCATACATCACTTGTGAGGGCAGGTACAACAGGGTTATGTTTTACCACTTCAAGCTATTGAACCATTTCATAGGCAGGTCTCCCATCAATATGCCTTTCTACCTGCACAAAGCTCTCACAAAAATGGCCAGACAAGTCAAAGAGAAGCCTACCAAAGTGGCTAGCAAGTTGTCACACCAAGGGTTGATTACACTCATTATTAAAGAATCCTTGAAGAAGAAACAAGTGGACTGGAATTACTTCCTATTTTGGAATAAGTTCCAAACTAATTTTCAACAGGATGAAAAGGGGAAGAAGTTTGTTGCTAAGAATTCCATCACCCCTAAGAGCAGTCAAAGAAAAAGGAAGGCTATCTCACCTCCAAGAGAGCCGACAGAATCATCCTCTACTAAAAGAAAAAGAACCAAAAGGAAATTACAGTTTGGTAAAGAGGGTGAGCAGACCGAGGACCTTACTGAAGGAGATAACCCTTTGAACTTACCATACAGTGACTCAGAGCCAGAGCAGGAGTTAGCAGAGACACAGGGTGATGAACAGGCTAAGCAAGTTGCAAAATATTATCCCAACTTGCCCTCACCAACTCCTCCAGATGAAAACAATCAACCATTAGCAAAAGCTTCTTCAAGCAAGCCTAAAGCATCCAAGACTCATAAAATCAATAAACTTCTGAAACAGATCTATGAGATGGAAGTTTTAGAAAGAGTCATTAAAAAGGCAAATACAAAGTTGATTGAAGGAAATGCAGAACTTTATAACATGAACCAAAGTCTTAAGGAAAAGCATGATAAAATCAAGGACAGGAACAGGGTGTTGATAAGAGAGAACATGAAGTTGTACAGGCAGCTTAGACTTCTGAGGCTAAAGTTAAAATAATCTCAACCTCCAACATAGGATCAAACAGGTTTGGAAACTCTAGCTGAGTTAGCTACAACAATGGTGGATATACCACAGTCTTCCACACAGCAAATTAAAGCTCCCAGATCTATACGAGGAAGAGTTGCATCATCAAAGAGGCTCAACAAAGTATCAAGGTAATCAATTTTTTCAATTTTGAAGTTTTGGATAAAGCTAAGTTTTCGGTGGTTTAGGCAAACAGGATGACTATTCATTAACCACCGAAAGCAGAGATTTTGGTAGTTAATACACCCAAAATTCCTCTATGTTAACCACGGAAACCTGTCACTGGCCAGAGAAAGCTAAATTTTGTACAGATCAAGGTTTTACTAATACGAATCATTTGAAAACACTTGAAATGGATAGATGTTGAATTATAGAGTCAGATTCAAGATCCATTTTTGGTGTATAAGGATTAGAAAAGGTATCCAAGTTGGTTTTGGTACCTATTTTGGTGGCAACAAATTAGGATTTTTGCACAACTCARCAAATTTGAATTCTATCTCTTGGAAGAGTCATCAATCAGCCTTGGAAGGCTATTCTACACTGCACAAGGACTCTACAATATCTGAAGACCATGAAATGTGGAATTGACCTCATTTTGAGGATCATTCCTTATCTTTTGCAACTGAGTTTTGACTTTTTATCTTTAGCATATCTGATCCATTCTTTTAGGATCTCAAAATTGTATTGTAAAGCTATAAAGCTGAAGACAGAAGATGAACTAGGGGTTCGATTTTGATTTCTATATTCTATCGTTTTTGTATGAAATACATTTTCTTTAATATATCAAGCCTGCAAGCTTCTTTCATTTGTTATTGTCAGATCCTCCTTCATCTTTGTCTATGCATATGAGTTGAATTCGTTCTTTTGTCTCTGTTTAATGGTCCTATGGTAACTGTCATCTTACTTTTGACTGTTAAGCAAGAATCATAAGCATCTTTGGCTAGTTTGTTGACCCATCATATATATGGTTTATGTATGTTTTGGTTAATCGATTGGTTTTCTTATCCATCTGTTATACAAATCTATCTGATAAATAGCTCTTGAAGACCTTGTGTTGCATGAATATAGTTAGACTGTCTTGAAGATACAAATCAGAGATAAGGATATTCATCTTGATCCAAACCCACACTTATTATTGAGAAAATAGTTTCCAAAAATATTAATTTACCAGGCATCTTTGACTTACAGCCTAGGAGAGTTTCCTGGAGTGATAACACCCGATGCGGTACGAATCTAACCATGTGAATAGATGTCCTGATGTCGAACATGGTAGAAACCACTTGATTACCGGTCAATGAGGTAAGCGGTTAACAAGTAAGAGGGAAATCACCATTGATGTCAATGATTCCCAAGGTACCCTAGTACATTCCAGGGAATGTGAATAAAAAAGTTGAAGTCGAACATTCGTGGAAGTCACCAATTTCTATTACAAGAGAATCCCCCTGCGGACAAGTGGATTTCCTCTTGGATACTAGACCCCTATAACCAAGACAGAAAGGTGGAAATGTTGAACACTGAAATTCCTTCTAATGAGGCTAAACTAGTCAAGGAATAAGAATAAAGGAATATAAGTACCTTTAATGACGTTTGTCCTTGCTCGATTCATGTTGATCTTGATCTCCAAGCTCTTCAAAGCGTCCTGCAATCGAATGAACAGGAACGACAAAACATATTTCCTATTCCTACAATGATTAGCTTCAAAATAGATCTATCAAAAAGAACAAGTTCATGAAACATACACAAACTTGAAGGAACAGGCCAAGCACATATATATATTAATGAAAACAAAGCAAAGTACTTACAACCACAGACGTAGATGCAGCAACTTCACTAAGCTCTCTTTGTCCAAACCCTTTTCTCAAATGATCCACAAGCAAAATGAATATGCTTCATTGATATCTTCCTTATGATATCATAATTTTGATGCCTTCAATGTCCCCCCTTTTCACCATGAAGAGGCCTCCTTATATAGGCTTGGAGAGGCCCAACCACCTTAGAGATTCTTGGGATAGGTTGAGGATCTTTCTCCATCAGTTGTGGATCCTCCCTAAGATCCCTCCTTGACCTTATATTCGAATCCAACTAACTCTAGATATGAGGGGGATTTATCCTTGATTTTCCTCAACAGTCAAAGATTCCCTCAAATAGGCCAGCGCTCCCTCAAAAGGGTGCACAAAGCGTTGCAACGCTCCCTCCAAGGAGATCAAGGAGCGTTAGCACTCTCTGACAGTGGGTAAGGGAGAGATGCCCTTCCAAAATGTCTTTTAAGTGGTTTTTTCCATAGTAAAGGATTTGTACTCTTCATCAGATGATTTATCCTTCTTAAACCAGTCTCTTAGGGTGTTTTTCAAGTGTTCAATACACAACATAGGCAAGATATTTGTATGTTGTTTGTGACACTTGCGTCCAAAATGCGACACTTGTGACACTGACGATGACGACAATAGGTCATCATTGGAGTGAGTATTTTTTATGTGTAACACAAGGATACCCACATGTGCCAAATAAGACACCCCATGAAATCTCCAAGATGGATGTTCCCCCAAGTGATGTGACATATTCCTCAAAATGAATTAAGAATGTGAGAATTACAAATTCTAGAATATGGCATGGCATGAGAAGCCCCTGTACAAGAAAAATAACTCAAAACTATTATTTACTTATGCCTTGGGAACTATGAACTATATCATGATATGTGAACTGCATTGGGAATTGTGGAGATGCCCAAAAATATGAATGAGGGCCATGCCATGGTCAAACCCTAAGGTGTTTCAACAAAGGTACTATGCATCATCAAGCACTACATCTTGTGATCAACCAACCTGACATTAAAATCTCATCATTGTCCATGAAACCAAACATTATCCCAACTATTTTCAACTCAAAAATACAAATGGGTGGTGAAAAAATTCAATAAGGTCAACCCCCCATGCCAAAATAAGGGGTAACAGTGTTAACTAACTAGAATTTGCTTTAACGAGCAAGAAATCATAACGTTGAAAATGGAGAGAGGAGAAGGAAGAGAACTCCCCTAGATCTTGTTATTGTAGATGATGAAGCTTCATATGCTGAAGTGGAGATTTTTTATAGTCCTCTAAGAGTCATCCATGTCCTAGTATGTCCTACACAATCAACTCCAAATTCTTGCAAGGGATGACTTGCTTTCATTTCTAATATAAAGATATATATGCAATATAATGAATAAAACATTTAACACTAGATCTACTATTGTAAATATAAATCAATCAAGCACACGGAATAGATAAACCCAGTTCCCTCACAAGGGATGATGCCTCCCTTACCCTATTGATGTTTGGGAAGCATCGGAAAGACATTCTACTAGATGGATAATTAATAATATGATTATTAATTATTAAATACATTATTACATTAATAATAATGTAATTAATAATATTGCTTAATAATTAATAATCATATTATTAATTATCCATCGAGTAGAATGTCTTTCTGATGTTGCCCAAACATCAACACTCCCTCTCAATAAGGGAGACATTCTACATTATGCCAAGATTACCTCTGAAGATTACCTTTGAATATTACTTGTGGGTATCTCTCAAATAGATTCAACATGTCACCATGACATCCATTACCTCGCAATCCATATGTACTTCATCATGTGCACCCTCGTGACTTCACAACCAATGCATCCAGGGCATGTGGGTAGTTCTCAAATAACAACAACATGTCCCTAGGACATCCACTACCTTGCAATGCATATGTACCTCATCACGTGCACCCTTGTGACTTTACAGTGTGCATCCAGGGTCGGTGGGTAGCTCTCCAATAGCTACAACATGAAATCATAAGACTATCCAGTTTCCCACAAAAAACTTGGATATCTTATGCATGACATCCAATACCATGCGATAACATTTGTACATCATCTCTTCAACATGTATCTAGGGTCGGTGGGTAGCTCTCCAATGGCTACAACATGTCATCATGACATCCACTACCATGCGATAACATTTGAAGCCATCACACCCATTGAAAAGGGACTACACCGAGCTTATCCCTAAAGTACTTGAACTTTGTCCTTGACAATGGCTTTTTCAGCACATCTTCAAACTTCTCATCAGTAGCCACATATTGGAGCCTCACTGCTCCCTTCTGCACCATATTGGAGCCTCATTTCTCCCTTCTATACCAAGGGTCACTTCCATGAGACACAGACTCCAAATCAGATACCACACAAGCTCACATCCATTGACTATTGAACATGAGAATCTATATATCCTCGGATATCCATAGTGCAACATGACTTCACCCCACGAAACCAAGGTCTGTGGGTATCTCTCAATAGCTACAACATGTCCCCAGGACATCCACTCCCTGCGATGCATAGATACCTAATCATGTGCACTCTTGTCTCAATGCCAGCCCTCGGATATCCATAGTGCAACATGACTTCACCCCATGTAACCAAGGTTTGTGGGTAGCTCTCAATAGCTACATCATATCCCTAGGACATCCACTCCCTGTGATGCATCAGCACCTGATCATTTGCACTCATGTCTCAGTGATATGTAAATGAAAAGGTTTGTGGATAAAAATTGCAAATGGAAAATGTATGTGTCTTGGGCAATTGGATCAAATTGCAAGCACATGAAATCATTGAGTTTTTACATAAAATGAACAGCAAAAATAGTAATGAACATCCATCAAAATAAACACATAACACAACAAATTGATAAAGGAGTTCACCCCTCTCTTGGGATACATCTCTTGGTCCAGCTTCCAATGGATCATTTTCATTATATGCTCAAATATGTTAATATTGTTCTTTACAACACTCAGAATGAAAAATAAATGGCTCCAATGGCTCCAAAATTTCCAAAAACCCTTGTTTGGTCTCTTTTTGCACCTAGTTTGGCCAAAAAAATGAGAAAAATACTCTTCCTGGAATATTTTCCCAAATGTTGTTGTCTCTGCTCTCCAAAACACACAAAGAATGCCAAAACCTGGCTCACGCACGTTCAAACCTGGCCGCGACATGATTCCCACTGCATGAGCGAAAATGGTGCATCGTTAGTGGATATTTGGCACCAAATCTGGAGGTCATGGTTGCATGGGCCATGTAGTCGTGGTCTGGCTTAATCGTCTACCCCCAAATCAGCCAACTCTCATTTAATTCATGCTCCATGACACATGGGAGTAGTTTCAACGGTGTGTCCACGGGCTGGGGCTAATCCCCAACCCTTTTTCCACCAAACTAACCGACAGTTCAAACTTAAATAAAAATTTGCGCCATTATAGTGTAAGCAACACATGGTAGGCAGGTTGGTGGCTTGACCCACGCGAAGTCTTTTCCCTTGTCTAGAGGTCGTGAGTTCGACCCCCACGAAGCCAAATAAAATTTTATACAATAAAGGGGTGCCACATGGCAGCCCAACATTGGGCCATGTCAATGCACTATAACCACCACTAGTGCCACGTCTCATCACATGATTGGCCCACATCATCACCTGCCAAATCACCCTGCCACGGCAATAGCCCAATCACCCTTCCATGTTTCCTTTGTGCGTTAGTTGTACAGTCGTACGGACTGTACAATCAACTTCCATGCCAGCCTGTGCGGACTGTACAATCATCTGCCACATCATCCTGTACGGACTGTACAGTCAGCAAAAATTTGCATGTTTGGGAAAATGGACAGAACACCATATCTTTGCCATATGGACTTATTTTGAGCCCATTCAAGTTGTATTGGTATCATGAGGACTAGATCTACGCAATGAAACCATTTTCGAGCAATTTTGAACACTTTGATTTTTGAGCATTTTTTGATCCCCTAGATCACTCCTCCCCATTGGGAAGCTTTTGGACCTCCAAAAGACTATTTTTAGTCAATCTGTAGATGAGGGTATAGTTCCCTCACCCTTCCAACCTCAATCCATTTATATTTTCTTGTATTTTTTTCTTTGAGACCAACACAGAGGTACTCCACATTCCCTCGTTTTGAAGTTCTTTTCTTTCTGTCAAGGATGGTATCATGTTGGAATTCTGAAAGATATTTTGGAAATAAGTCATCTATTGAAGGAATCTAAACATGATATCCTTGATCATCAATCAAAGGAGGCTCATACAATCTCAAATTCTCAACATTAACAACTGCATGCATTTGCATATAAGGAGGAAAATTCAAACGGAAGGCATTGTGACCAATTTTTTCAAGAATCTAAAAAGTTCCATATCTGATTGGTTTCATCTTTTTACCTTCTCCTTTAAGCCTCTCTTTCCTAATGTAAAGCCAAACTTCATCTCCAACTTGGAAACTGCGATCAACACGATGCTTTTCATGTCTTGTCTTGTACTTGGCTTGGCTCTTTCCCAACTACTCTTGTACCATTTGATGCACTAATTGAATTTGTTCAATGAACTTCTTTGCTCTATCAATGTCATAATGACCATTAATAACAACATCCTTCCCAAAGATAAAATATAAAGGATATTTTGGAAAATAACCATAACATGCCTCAAATGGGGATGTTTGAGTCGATTAATGCTTCGCCCGGTTATAAGCATGTTGAATGTAGTGTAGGTGCCCATCCCAAAGCTTAGGATCATTGATGCAATAACCACGAAGAATATGTACTATTATTTTATTCACCACTTTTGTTTGACCATCATTTTTTGGATGGAATGATGTGCTCTTTTTCAACTTGGTGTCCATGAGTGCCCATAATCTTGACCATAAGTTCCCAAGAAATCGAGAATCTCAATCAGAAATAATGGATTTGGGAAACCAAAAATGTACACATACATGTTGGAAGAACATTTGTGCAATTTGTTCAGTTGTAACCTGCTTCTTACAAGGATTAAAATACACATTTTGTTGAAATGATCAACCACAACATAAAGATAATCATGATTATTTTTAGACATAGGTAGTCCTCCTACAAAGTCCATGGAAATGATTTCCCAAGGACGGGAAGGAACTGGAAGTGGAGTATACAATCCTAACTTTTTGTTTCTAGGCTTACTTGTAGCACATAAAGAACATCCTCTTGCATATTGTGATACACTTTCATTCATTTTAGGCCAATAGCAATACCTTTGTAGATTCTCCACCGTCTTGCCTACATTGAAATGGCCAACAATAAGAGAAGAATGTGCTTCCATTATGATGTTGACTCTTTCACCCTGTGGAATACATAGCTTGCCAAGATGATACAAAAGTTTATCATGCACATGGT
>JZKD02S0665014.1:164942-191199 GCA_000966675.3 Picea glauca | reverse complement strand
TCTCTTTCTGGTATGCCTCAAAGTCTTGAGATTGCTCTTCATACGCTCTTTATTCAATTTCTCTGGAGAACATTCTTTGCATTCATCTGATGTATAACTCCAACTCATGGATGTTTCGGATGATATAATGACTCATGTAGAGATAAGTCTAGTTTACTGGAACAAGTAATCATCATAGTCTTCTCCCTCCATCTGGGAGAACCTCTAGTTCTAGATCTCACAATGATTTCATTCATAAGTCTTCCATACACTGTTCTTCATCACAACTTTCAGTTCCTCTGCTTGATTGCTTTTATTGAGTTTATATCAGGCTGACAATCTTATGATTCTTGATACAATGACTGTTTGTTCTAGCTTCTCTTTATTTCTTGGAATCTTCATGTTCTTCCTCATGTTTAGCTCTTGGGACCATGGAGTAGATTACATTCCCTAAAGATTCCATTTCTTTCTTTCATCATAGGATCACAGATGTGGATGGACAACTAGGAATACTTAGAGGCTTTTCTTCGAAGAAGTCTTCTTCTGTGGTTGAACTGAACATGTATTGTCTTTCATGGCTGCTATCATGGATATATACTTCATCATCTTCAATGGATCATAGGATGAGATCCCTCCTAATACTTGCTTCATGTATGAGTGCATATAATCGGCTCCCTCCGTCTGATAGAGTCCATGCTTTCGTCTGCATCCTTATTGTCTTCTGCAATATATAATTGGCTCTCTCTATCTAACAGAGTCCGCGCTTCCATCTTGTTGTCTTCTACAAAACGTCATAAGTCTTTCTCCAATTTTCTCTCGATTGTTGACTTCTTTTTGTCTTTGCTTCTTCTAGGTCTCTTCATGATTGATTCGGCTTAT
The DNA here is from genome assembly GCA_000966675.3 of Picea glauca. Classification (NCBI taxonomy): domain Eukaryota; kingdom Viridiplantae; phylum Streptophyta; class Pinopsida; order Pinales; family Pinaceae; genus Picea; species Picea glauca. The sequence continues at coordinate 190,341 of JZKD02S0665014.1, read as the reverse complement.
CTTGCAATAGCTTACACATGATTTGTTTGATGTATTTCATTATTTCATGTATTATCTAATGATATCAATCCTTATCTTTTTTTTCTTCCATCGGTATATTTCTTCTTGGAACACATTATCTTCCAGGATATAGATATACAAGATATGTACAAAGACGATGCAAACAAGATATGTACAAGAACTAAGAAGAGTTTTGTTACCTTTAGAAGAAGAAGTCTCTTCCATCCTGTTTAGTCTTCTTTGTAAGTTCCTTTTCTTTGGCAATTGATGCTTTGTGTTTCTCCTTCCTTTTCTTTAGCTCGGGACAATGATTTTTGTAGTGACCATACTTTCAACAGTTGAAGCATTGTACTTCTAAAATGTCTTTCTCTTGATTTGGCTTCCTTCTTGAACCAAACTTAATTTTGTTCCTGAAGTTCTTGAATCTTGTTGTGAAGGCTTGATCATCGTACTTCTTTTGGGGTTTCTCTTTTGCACTAATCCTTGATTCTTCTTGAGCACAGCAAGTCCAAAGTTCTTCAAATGTCGGATACTCCTTTCTTTTGTTCATGCTTGCTGCAAATGCATCCCATGCCTTGGGAAGACCATTGAGTACTATGTTTACCAACTCCTTTTCTGAGATGATCTCTTCAATAGCTTGTAGTTGATCTCTTAACTGAGAAATTCTCACAAAGTATGATTTTATGCTGTCATCATCATTCATCTTCATGTCACGGATCTCATCCTTCAGACTCATTACTTGTCCAATGTTTCTGACTGAGAAGAGGTTTGTTAGGGCATCGTACATTTTCTTCAATGAGTCAAGATGAGAGATGTAGGGTATCAAGTGGTATTTTATGGAATCCACTATGATACTCATGGCATTGATGTCACTATCGTTGAACTTCTCCATAGCTGCAATGTTCTACGATTCCTTCTCTTTTCCTTCTTCAAACTCTGGCTTCACAATCTTTCCTTTCATGATATCCAGCACTTTATTCTTGGCAAGGATGAGGTCAATCCTTGTCTTCCACGCTCTGAAGTTAGAGGCTCCATCTAACTTGTTCTCTGACTTCATAGAATAGGTCATGGCTTCTTTGACTTGCAGGTCCTAATTTCATAATAAACCCAAAATTCCATATCTTTGCACTCTTCATATCCCCACACACTTACATTTCATGTACAAATACCCTTCCACACAACTAGTTTCAAAAAGGATTGATCTCTCTTCTATACTTAGTGAAACATTCATCCATATATTGTGATTTGCACACTACTTGAGGGTCATTTGTGATCCATTAATTGGTTATGATTTAAGAGGTAAACTACGGCGAACTGGGGTTAATGTGGATTAATTATCCCATTTTCCATGAACCACTTGCTTTTCAAAGTAACTTCCATTTATGGCTTCTCATATTTCGAAGGAAATTTGTACATGTTGAAGGGATGTTTTAGTAAATGTTATCCATTTACTTAACCTTTAAGTAGTTCAAGCTCCATAATTCAGTGTCACATATATGAAAGTGCCTTGGAAGAATAAGAAATATGGCAGCTAGAAGGAAGAAAGAGCCTTTTTGTGGTGATACAATTAACTATCTCGCACACCAAGATAAATACTTTCATTGGTTTGTAGCATATCAATGGTTTCAGAGTCTAACTCCTGAATAGAAGCAAAATAAAAAAAATTGGATGACCGATTTAGTTAATGTCGGTTGCATGCTTGAAGTCTTCGACTTCAGGGAGTTGGTTTCTTAGTGTGCCCATAGATTTGATTTGAAAAGCAAAAAAATTGGAGTAGTTGTTGAAGGGAAGAACCATATTCCTCTAACTCCCAAGATATTTAAAAGAATGCTTCGACCCCCTACATCCAACAAAAGTCTTAAGATTCTTAATGTTGACTCTTTTATGGATTCCCAAGGTGGCGGGATTAATTGCTAAAGGATTTCATGGTTCCCTCTACATATATGCTAACTGACCTTTTAGTTATTGACATAACTCTATTAGTGGATCCATATCAGTATTTTTCATGGTTATTTGCACTATTAATGGGACAAGAATCCACTTCTCATATTCCCGGGTCAGTTTTGTATGTATTTCATTTTTCTTTTCGAAAAGAAGCAATGTTTGACTGGGCCAAGGTAATCTCAAATGAGATTTCCTTTCAACTAGCCAATTATTTAAAAACTTGGATATTCTTCATGAATGTGTATCTTGTCTTGGCATTTGCCTAATGTAATGTGTTTGAGGGGTTACCCCTAAGAAGTAATTTGGATGTTGAGAATGAACCAGTTCAATTTTGGTACCCTGTGCTTTGGAAGCGCAAGGCACCATTGCAGATCCTCTATATGCACTACTTGACTTCACTTATCTCCTTGGATTTATTTATGCACTTCACTTGACTTATTTCCTTGGCCTTACTGTTCAGTTTTCAATATCTTGGTACCTGCATCACCTAGATTTATTCTCCTCTCCCTTATGGTCGAGCAACTATGTTCCTCAATTCGCTAGCTAGAGCGACTACGTTCCTCTCCCTTATTGTCGAGTGACTACATTTTTGTCTTATTCAAGATAGATTTATGAAAGAATTTAGATATATGTTGATTGGAGAAGCACCAACAAGGATAACCCAAGAAGTAGAGGATTTTCTAAAGGGAAAGGGAGTTTGTGTACATTAAGAAGATCATGTCTACATAAGGTTATATGGTTATGAGGGAAGCCATTTTCTGCTCCCGATATTTGTTTGCAATAGATATTTTGTTGCAAAGGTCTATAGACAATATAAAGCATGGTCTATCCTTTTTGACAGAAAGAGAAAGGAGTGATTTATCGCATTTCCCTTTACTATCTCCAACGTAACAATAAGAAATGTCTCTCATTTGTTAGAATTTCCAGAAATGCTAAACGCATTTAATATGAAGGAAGCACAACCTCTCCAATATTTTGACCCCCAGGAGATATTTTCACAACAATTGGCATCCATGATATATAGCCACCTTTTTACAAGAATTGTTGAAGGGAATGGTGATAACGACCCAAATACCACAAAGAAAAAAAAAAAAAACAAGCATGTAATGATGATTTGGTCATAGATATTAGTTCCAACACTCAATGGAAACAAAACAGAACAAGACAAAGAGGTAAATATGCAACCAATGTTCAATCTTCTTCTGCCCCCCATACACGTAGGAGTTCCTTCTATACACAATAGAAACAATAATCAAATATAAGAGAATAATGAAGGACATGATGGAGGAGATGATGAGGAAGAACCACACCTTGTTGATATTGAAAGAACTCATATAGTATCTCAGCAAGAAAGGAAGAGAATCTCAAGCAAGAAGGATTCACAAAATTTAGAAAGCCCAATAGATGCAATAGACATGGAAATCGATAGTACCATTGTACCTGATTGGATATTCCTTTGAATTATTGAAAACTAGTGGATTGCAACAAAGTTGGCTCAATAAGAGCCAATAGTTTTTGAAGAACAATTATTGATACACAAAGCATAGTATAATAAAGAAGAGAAAAGGTTACAAATTGAAAAAGTTCAAGTTAAAAAAAAGTAACTCAGAAGTCGAATTATGAGGTTGAAGTCTTGGGACTCGAACCCTTGGGACTCCTAAAATTGCACATCACTACTGGAGACACTCTTGCCCATTCCATTTCAGAATAAGAGCTTGAAAAAATCATATTGAAAAGAATAATAAATGAACTTGAGGATGCATTAAGCCCCAAACTATGGTTTGTAGAACCACTGGATATTATGTCTCCATATCAGATGCCACCAAGTACACCTGGGACATCAACAAAGGCAAGAAAATCCACCAAATTGGTTAGTGGAGTTAGATTGTATGTCACATAAAATATTAATAAATGACTTAATATTATTTCACAAGCATGGGAAGTTAGCTCGAGTCTAAGAAATTTTTCACAAAGGATCTCCAACTTCATGGAATATTTGAAAATGGACTTGGAACATGATGAAGCTTTTTATAAGAATACTTTAAGTCCCTTTATTGCACATGTGTCTAGTTTAAGTGATTATCATAGAAACCAACAACAATTTCCTTTAAACCATAAAATTAATCAATAAAAACTAGGTTGTCTAGCAAGGATACAAGTGTTACAATCCCCCGAGGTGTAGAACAATCGGTGATGGAGTGTACTATTAAGGCACTTTGTTATGTGAAGTCACCGGTTTGAAACCCCCTACTAGCCTTGTGTGTTGCGTGAGGGGCCATGTTGCCATGCCTGGGGTTATAGTGGTAGCATTCGGATAACATGACCATGTGTCACACGAGTACGTGCCCGACTAGTTGTTGATTTCCCTAGTGAAAAAAAAAGGATACAAATGTTACAAGATTCAATTGCCACCTATACAAAAATAAACGACATAAGAAGTAGTGAATTCCTTAAAGCACTAGAAATTGTTAAAGACCTTGAAGGCCAACAACTTATAAAAGATTCTATCATTATAACTAAAGGACAACTAAACATGGATTTGGGTCTAATTAAAGCATCATGGTCAAGTGAGTTCGACGATTTCACTGAATTTATGGAGGATAAAATTAAGTGGTTGTTTGTTTCCTTTGTAAATAAGAATGAATACCACTTGGACTCGGTCAAACAACTACATTTTGAATGTGAATAAATTGAGGAATAAATATTCTCCCTCTAGTTTAAACAATATATCATCATCCTACCAATGAAGGAATATATTGAACAATGGCTTGAGAAATCATTGGCACAAATAGTTAACCTGGAATAACTACTAAGAAACAGTTATTCCAGGAAGGATCAAATCCCAGGTATAAATACACAAAGACACTAACACCAAGGACATCTACAAGAGAGAGAAATATGCATCCATGTGTCTACCATTCCTCTTCTATTTTGCAAGTGCATTTTTTTTTTAAGCATTTCCCTTCTTTTCTTCCCAGACTGTGAATCATCCATCTTTATTGGTTTACTATTTACTCATAAAATCAATCCATGACTGGATTTCTCCTTGTCTTCCAAGTTATCGATATTATTTTATTTAGTCCACAGGAGCCTCATCCCTGTCCATTTAGATGAATGTGTTATAGCAAGTTTGCCTCACCTCACGCAAACTTGCTCAAAATAACTTTTCCATTTCCCCATGCAGACTTGAACTCCCTTTTTGCAGTTCCCATAGCTAAAAATTGTATTTTTCCACATATACGCACCCTAATAGCTATACAACATGTGTATACGAAGGTTGCACCATTACATCCCACGTACATCGGGTTTTGTGCCCAAAATTAAAAAATGGTGCAGGGTTTCCATGTCACGTCATGAGATCCATTATCCTTGACCTTCCATATACTGGAAACATTCTGACTCGGCCCTTTAGTTCCATTTGAAGGCTATAAATGGGCCATATCCAAGTTGTGGAGAAGGAGAGAAGAATTCAACTTTGAGAGAAAATTTACTCTGGAGAAATCATTCACTTCATATTGAGTCTGCATCCTTTTTTCCTTTTAAGTCTAAACACATTGTTCAACCCCCAAGCTCTTCCATATTTGATGGAGAACCTCATTGTCTCTCTTATATGAGATTTCCTTTGGTGGAGGATTGAAGTGGTGGAGGCCCAGCTGGAAGGGACTTAGTTTCTTAGTTTCGAACGTGCCGACACGGAAGTTTGTCATTCATACACTTATGTTGATCAAATTTTCATAGAAATACTCTTTTCTCATCCAATTAATGTCTTGCAATTATTTGAATTTTTATTCCATGGGTGTATTTGTTATGAATATTGATGGATTATGTTATTATATGTGCTAACTTTATATAGTATCACCATATGCTTGCATATTTTGGTTGTTGATGACAAGTTGTAGGTGTATTTCTTTGATTCAAGTGCTCAACGGTGGACTTCATCGGACGTCTGGACGAGGTAGACTCTATATCTTGTCTTTTTAGCACATTTTTTTATATAGCATACTTGAGATTAGAGTTGATTTTTGTAGTCATTTCCATATGTTGTGGTTTACCCCATTCCATAGAGTGATTTTCCTCAGAACAGAATGCATTTCCTTTTATCATTTAAGTATCAAGAACATTGTGTTTTGTGATAGAAGAACACTTTATTCAAACTTGAACATCTATGAGTAATTATTTTTTTCTCTCGCATAAATCTATTCCATGAGTTCATAACATTTGTGGTTTCAAAATTTTTATAAAGAAATGAGATATTGTGTGTCTTTCTCCTATGCATCTTATGATTCTAAATGAATGAAATCATTTAAATCTCTCTGACTTTTGTGCCATCAGTCTCATTTTTTGTCTATGAGTCTTGCTTCGAAATATTTTCTCAATACCTAAAAATGGTTGTGATGGAATGGATGTAGATTTTATGTTATTGCATGTGAGATTACTATATTTCTATTATAATTTATCTGTTTATTTATTTTACCACCTGGTCCAGTCACATGTGTTGATGTTATGAATGAATTAATCTATGTGTTGAGCAAGTATATTAAATATTTGAGTGACAAAGAGGAGTACCACCTCTATAAAAACATAGAGGGGATCTTGATTAGTCTTTTGATAATACCCTAGGAGGTTGACTCTTGTCCCTAATAGGAAAAGATCAACATTTTTGGCGACCATACTAGGGATCAAAATAAATTTTAAATACGTTTGACTCTAGTAAATGACTTGTATTGATTGATTCCAACCTCATATTCTTATTGGATTGGATGACCAAAGAAGTGTTTTGAATCAGTTGTATGCTTTAGTCTTCAAGACAACAAAGAATCAAGAAGAAGTAGAGTGATATTTCCAAGTATTGGCTCAATAGGAGACCCAAGTTCCTTGTAATTTGAAAACTCCAATAAAAATTGTCAATATTGGACACTTCAAAATATTTTGAAGGATCTATAACAAGAAGTAGAAGAAACATTATTGAACAAACCAGTAGATCTATGGTTCAAGCTTCTATCTCTTTATTTTCTTCATCTCTTGATCATCAAGAAGAGATTTTAGACCATGAGGAATGAAATGATGAACCAAGAAATGAAGAAAGATGAGAAGAGGTGGAAGAAATACTGACATGAAAAGAAATCAAAGATAGAGACAAAGGATAATACCTATGGCTCTTCAAGGTGAACAACATCAATTTCGGAATCTTCATGTTGGGATATTGCCAGTATTTAATGGTGATGGGATAATGAATCTTGATAAACATTTGGATCAATTTCTGACAATTTGTGATATACATGGTGTAATGTTCCCCTCTTCTTGGCAAAAACATTAAAGGACTTAGAAGTCTATTCAACCCTCTAGATTATAGTACCATGGGTAAAAGGGGCTAGGAGGTGCTAAAGTGTCATTGAGGAACTTAATGTTATATTATTAAAGTGACTTTAATACAACAGAAGAAGGGTTATTTGACTTAGGAGAACAGAAAGTAATAATCTTAGAAAATTCAATAAAGTAACTCAACTGAAAATTAGAAGATGGAGGTATAAAAGAAAGAGGAGGGTACCTCACTCATTATTCAAATAATTTTGTCTTTTGCATTCGTGAGCTTGAGAGCTTGGGAATTTGAGGGTTTTGTCTTACTAAACCCTAGAGATCAGCAAGGGAGTGAAATATTCTCCTATTCCTGATCTGGGCTTGGACAAGGTGGTGAAATATCCCACTCTCGTCATTCTATTCTATTCCATATCCATTCAGAGAAGGTTTGTGACCACCAGGGTGTAGATTTTGGGGTTTTCAACAAGTAGGGCACACCAGACTAGGGGAAAGAGTTAGATTTTCTTTGGGGAAGATAGATTTGTAGTTGAGTCCACTTCAGAAGTGATATATATCACCATCACACCACTTTACATCATTTATTGGTGGGTTTCTCCTTCACATATATCTTATCTCTCATCTGGGTGATTTTCCGGTAGGAAAGGGCGTATTGTTGGAGGGAGAAGGGTTCGATTCAGCCAAGGCTTGGAGGGATTGGGGTTTATATTGTTGAAGAAGTGATCCTTACCCTAGGAGGACCTTTTCTCATAGTATATTATCTCTCTTTCTCATCCTAATAATTTTTTTCCAGAGTTGGGTGTGACAGGTGAAGAAGGGCACACTTGTCCTTAGGATTTTCATTGTTTGGAGGCTATTCAGTGAAGCTATAGTTCTAATATATTTCCTATCACCTTACAATTACCATATATATCTTATAGCATATATTTGCAAGGGTTTGAGGCCAGTATTTAGAGTTTCATACTCATAAGGGCCCATTACAGCCAAAAAATTGTGCACCAGTCATTTCCAGCAACATTAATTTTTAAAGGGGTAGAACTTGATCTTGTATAGATACCATTGGAGGACCAGGAGGGTCCATGATTCTATTCTAGAGTGTGTGTTTTTTGGATTTTTCTTCAACCACAACTTTCATATGCTCACTGTGCTATTCCAAATCTGAAGATTCCATGTATGGAGATCATCTTACTAATTAAATAAAGGTCAGATTTGAATTTGTTGGTATTTCTTGTGTTGAATTATTTATCTTTTCATTTCCTTGTTTCACTATGTGTGTTTATTATATTGTTGTAAAACCATGACAAGGTCAAAAATGAAAATGTGAGACAAACCCACAACTGAAGCACCTAAAATTAGCAAGAAAAAACCCATGTTCTAGGGAGAAAACAGCTTGGGAACATTACAGTTGTATCAAGGCCAAATCATGTGCTAGCCTATGATAAAACATTGATGATTGGGAGGAGAGGTTGTGGGGGACAACCTGCATCAGGTATTCCTGAAGGAGAAGAGCCATAAGTCAATATGGTGGAAACTCATGAGACAGAAAATGAAACATCAAAAGAGGCAACTTTCTTAGCCGAAAGGGTGACTCAAACAATGAATGGTGCACTACAGAACAGTCAGGTTATTATGCAGCACAACCTAGAGGAGATGTGGAACCATTTATCCTTGGGGTGGGTAGAACTCAAACTATCCTTTGCAAATTTCCAAAGAGGACATGACAGAATGATAACCTTAATGGAGGAACATAGCAAACACCAAGGTATTCTTTCTCAGTATTTGATGGAACAAAGACATGGTAAAGATCCACCCCTATTTGGTGTAAATAATGATGCTTGTGGGTCTCATGGGGGAAATGAGAATCATGAGGAGTTCATACATAAATTCCATGTAGAAGGGCATAGACCAAATGAAGGTATACCAACCCAATCTCAAACGGCTAGAAAATCTAATCCTAGACCATACATGCCTACATTTTTGGATGCACAACAAAGGGACAATAATGCCTTGAATGGGAGACCACAAAAAGGGAGTACAATTCCATGAGCATGGGATTCGGGAGACAGGTTTCGATGGGGGAGTATTTCCACCTCAAGATGAAAAGAAAATCCAAGGATCGTTATAGAGGAGGCAATGAGCTAGGGTGCAAGGAAGAAAGAATGTAGTTGTAAATCTTTGATGGATCAAATAAAATCTCAGCCACAACATGGGTGCAAAATATGGATGCTTATCTACAATTGAATACCATGGAGGAAGGAAATGCCATCAATTTTTCAACATTGTACTTGATGGGAAAGGCACGTGATTGATGGTTTCATGGGATGACCACCTTGGGACATGAGCATGTCACTTCTTGTTGTGAATTCACCCAAAGAATCATTGACAGGTTTGACAGAGAGAATCCAGAACTTCATTTCAGGGAGATCACACAAATTAGGCAAACAATATCAATTGAAGCCTTCATTGAAAAGTTTCAAAGAGTGTCAGTTATGGTTTCTAACATGTCAAAATCCATATTACTAATGATGTATATAGAGGGATTGATCGAACCTGTGAGGGGATGGGTTAAGGATTTTAAGCATGTAACCTTACATGATTCCATTGAGCGCACCCGAGATATAGTGGGGGAAGCTAACAAAAACAGATTCACACCTAGACCTCCATTTATTACAAGGGACCAACACACTAAACAGATTGACAAAGGAAATGGGAAGTTGAATGAAGCCACAAAAAAAGAGTTAAGAAGGAAGAAATTATGCTTCACCTGCAAAGAACCATGGAAGCCAGTTCATAGGTGTTTGGAAAAAGGGAAAATCCATTATATAGAAGTGGTGTCTAACAGTGAGGAAGAGATATATGATGAAGGATAGTGGATCTATCCATAACATACAAGTGAGCCACAGGGAGAAAGAACAAATCTTGCATGTGCAAGGTGATGAGGTACCCTTACACCATGATGCAGGACTCAAGAAGGTTACTATTGCATTGATGAGTGGAGTACCTAATTTTAACACTTTTCGAATGAAGGGAGTTGTACAGAGACAATGAGAAATATTGCTCATTGATCGAGGAGCTTCTCATAATTTTACTGATGTTGATATGGTAGAGAGGAGACATATCCCCACTGTTGATTTGGAGGGCTTCTTGGTTGAGGTAATAGGGGGCGCGTTATGGCTTACAATAGGTATATTCCACAGATGGGCCTGACATTGGGCAGATACACCTTGACACAAGATTTTTATGTAGTGGACATTCCTGACACTAATACCATATTAGGTGTGTAGTGGATTATCACCTTGGGGCCAATTACCACCAACTACAAAACCATGGAAATTTCCTTCAACATAGAAGAGGGGAAGAGAGTCAAACTTAAGAGGGTGACAGGGGAGTCACCTAGAGTTGTGACAGACAAGAAAATGCATGCAATATTTAGGCTTGAGGAGGTGGCCTATGCAGCTAAAAATTTTGTTATGGAAACAAGTGATGAGGAAAACAAGCAGTACCCTCCAGACATACAAAGAATCCTTAACATACATAAAAGGGTCTTTGAGCCTATTCCTCAAGGTCAACCACTAGATAGGGGGTTTGAACACTTTATAGAATTGGAAGAAGGGGCCAAACCAGTCATCACTAAACCTTACAGGTACTCCAAGAAGCACAAGGATGAGATCGAGAATGCCATGAAAGAATTACTAGCCATGGGACATATCAGACTGAGTTCAAGCCAATTTGCATCATCGGTTGTGTTGGTGAAGAAGAAAGATGGGCATATGCGCATGTGCATTGATTACAGAGCCCTGAATAAAAATATTATAAAAAACAAGTACCTCATTCCTAGAATAGATGAGTTGTTGGATGAGTTACATGGTGCAATTTACTTCACAAAAATTGATTTGCGCTTTGGATACCATCAAATTTAGATGAGGGAGAAAGACATTCATAAGACAATCTTCAAATGTCACTATGGGAATTATGAAGTCCTTTTCATGCCTTTTGGATTGACCAATGCACCATACACTTTCCAATCATGCATGAACCATGTGTTTAACAAGCAACTGAGGAAGTATCTACTTGTCTTTTTTGATGACTTGCTAATTTATAGAAAAACATGGGAGGATCACCTCAAAAATGTGGATCATATATTGAGCATCATGGAGAAGTAGTCTCTATATGCCAAGGAATCAAAATGTGAAATTGGGTTGACGAAGGTTCTCTACTTGGGACACATTATTGGAATGAAAGGGGTACAGGTTCACCAAGAGAAGATCTAGACCATCATTGATTGGCCCCCACCCAAAACACTCACAGAACTCAAGGGATTTCTTGGAATTTGCAGCTATTACAAGAGGTTTGTGAAGGGATTCTCCCAACTTTGTGCACCCCTAACTGATTTGACAAGGAAGGGGGAATTTAAGTGGAGTATTGAGGCATAATCAACATTTGACATAATGAAGAAAGTAATGAGCACTTGTCTTGTATTATCCTTGCCTGATTTTTCTTAGCCTTTCATCATGGAGTGTGACACATCAGGTGAGGGTGTGGGAGTTTTCCTCATGCAAAACATGCATCCCATTGCCTATGAGAGCCGCAAATTAAGGCGACCTAACTTGTTGTATACCATTTATGACAAATAAATGCTAGCCATAATGCATGCTTTGGCCAAATTCAGGCAATACGTAGTTGGAGCGAAATTTGTAGTTAGAACAGACCATAATAGTCTCAAGTATTTTCTCGAGCAGAAGGACCTTAATAAAAGACAACAAAAGCGGGTGATCAAGGTTCAGGCATGTAACTTTGACATAGAATATGTCAAGGGGAAGAACAACATGGTAGCAAATGCCTTGTCCAAAATACCCTCAGCATACTCCATGTCATAGATATCATTTGATTGGAATTCTCATCTATTGGTGGAATAATCTAAAAACAAATTTGCATGTCAGTTGATGGATGGGAAGTTATAGGATGACAGGTACAGGATTATTGATGACATCATTTATTACAAGGGGATAATCTATCTAGTTCCAGAGTCCTTATTCAAAAAAGGGGTGCTTCAAGCATTTCATGACTCATCATTAGTAGGGCATGAGGGATTTATTAAATCTTATAGGTAGATAAGGGAAAGGTTCGCTTGGAAGGGCCTCAAGGGAGATGTCATGCGTCACATCAAGGAGTGTACCACTTGCCAATAGAACAAATATGAGCACACTCACCCAAAAAGTCTATTACAACTTCTCCCATTCTAGAGTGCAAGTGGGAGAGCGTGTTGATGGATTTCATTGCAGGTCTCCCCGAGGCACAGGGGAAAGATTGCATCTCCATCTCCATGGACTTCGATGCATATCAGGTGGCAGACCTATTTTTCAGGGAAGTTTCCAGGTTGTATGGGGTACCCAAAATGATCATGAGTGACAGGGACAACATATTTATGAGCATATTTTGGCAGGAGTTGTTTAGACTAGTGAGTACGGAGTTAACTCCTAGCACTAGCTACCATCCACAAACATATGGGAAAAATGAGATAGTAAACAAGTGGGTGGAAGGTTACCTCTGCAATAATGTATCTGGACAACAAAAAGTGTGGGTCAAGTGGCTTTATATGGATGAGTACTGCTACAACACCACTCACCACATGTCTATTGGTATGTCTCCCTTCAAAGCCTTATACAGTTATGATCCACTCATTTTTTTTTAGATTGTGTTTGGAGATATCAGGGCCCCTATGGCTAAAGAATGAATACAATAAAGTCAATACATTCTCAAGGAACTCAAAGACCATTTGCAGAGAGCTCAAAACCAACAGAAATTATATGCTAACAGGCATCGACTGGAGTGCACTTTTGAGTTAGGGGACTTGGTGTATTTGAGGATACAATCATACAGACATGCATCCATTAAGAAAAATGGCAATAAAAACATCAAACCTCATTTATATGGGCCTTACAATGTGCAAAGGAAAGTTGGGGCAGTTGCATATGAATTATAACTACCACGGGGAAGCAAAATCCACAATGTTTTCCATGTATCATGCCTAAAGAGGGCATTGGGATAGCATGTTGTAACTAATGAAGATATACCACCAATTGATGAAGAAGGGAACTTTATCTCAATTCTAGAGGATATTTTGGAGGTGAGGGAGAAACAGCTAAGGAACGGGAACATTAAGGAATACTTGGTTATATGAAGAGTGAACATGTGCTACAACAAACAGGTTCGGGATTTCTTGTGGGTGAGCAATTTTCAGTAGGGGAGATTGTAATGTTCCCCTCTTCTTGACAAAAACATTAAAGGATTTAGTATTCTAATTACCCCTCTAGACTATATTCCCATGGGTAAAAGGGGCTAGGAGGTGCTAAAGTGTCACTAAGGAACTTAATGTTATATTATTAAAGTGACTTTGATAAAGAAGAAGAAGTTTTATTTGACTTAGGATAAAAGAAAGTAATAACCTTAGAAAATTCAATAAAGTAACTCAACTGAAAATTAGAAGATGGAGGTATAAAATAAAGAAGAGAGTGCCTCACTCATTATTCTGATCATTTTTTCTTTTGCACTTGTGAGCTTGAGAGATTGGGCATTTGAGGGTTTTGTCTTACTAAACCCTAGATATCATTAAGGGAGTGAAATATTCTTTTGTTCCTGATTTGAGCTTGGCCAAGATGGTTAAATATCCCACCCTCATCATTCTATTCTATTCCAGATCCATTTAGAGAAGGTTTGTGACCAGCATGGCGCAGATTTGGGGTTTTCAACAGGTAGGGCGCACTAGACTGGGGGAAAGAGTTTAATTTTCTTTAAGGAAGCTATATCTGCAATTGATTCCACTTCATAAGTGATCTCTATCATTATGGTGCCACTTTACATCATTTCTTGGTGGGTTTCTCCTTCAGAGTTATCTTATCTCTCATCTGGGCAAGTTTCCAGCAGGAAAGGGCGAACTATTGGAGGGAGAAGGATTTGATTCAGATAAGGCTTGGAGGGATTGGGGTTTCTCTTGTTTCAGAAGAGATCCTTACCTTAGGAGCACCTTTTCTCATAGGATATTATCTCCCTTTCTCAGCCTAATCATTTATTTTCAGAGTTGGGTGTGACAGGTGACGAAGGGCGCACTTTTCCTTTGGATTTTCATTGTTTGGAGGCTATTCAGTGAAGCTACAGTTCAGAGATATTTCCTATCACCTTTACATTACCATATCTATCTTCCAACAACTATTTGCAATGGTTTGAGGCCAATATTTAAAGGGTCGTACTAATCAGGGCCCATTACAGCCAGAAAAGTGTGCACATGTCATTTCCAGTAGCATGAGTTTTTAAAGGGAAAGAACTTGATCTTGTATAGCTACCATTGGAGGACCAGGAGGGTCCATGCTTCTATTCTAGAGTGTTTGTTTTTTAGTTTTCTTCAGCCAAAACTTTCATATTCTCACTGTACAATTTTAGATCTGAATATTCCATGTATAGAGATCATCTTACTAATTAAATAAAGGTTGGATCTAAAGTTGTTGGTATTTCTTGTGTTGAATTATGTATCTTGTCATTTCCTTGTTGCGCTATGTGTTTATTATATTGTTGTAAAACCATGAGAAGGTAAAAAATGAAAATATGAAACAAACCCACAACTGAAGCACCTAAAATCAACAAGAAAAAACTTGTGTTCTGGGCAAAAAACAGCTTGGGAACATTACACATGGAGTGGTGCACGATGATGTTATGGTCAGAATATTTCCGCAAACTTTGATTGGTCTAGCTTATGACCGATATCTCTCTTTTCCAGAAAATTCAATCACATATTTTGATGATATTGAATATGAATTCATGGCTAGATATGATCAACCTATTGCATATCATACACTATTAACTCAATTTACTCAAATTCATTTGGAGAAGAATGAAAAGATCATAGATTTTAATCTCCAATTTTTTAGAACTTTGCAACGAGTACCAGAGGATCAACGTCCTAATGACCCTTTCATTTTGGGATGTTTAAAAAATGCAATGCCTGCCAATGTAATATATGCAATAAAATCTTCTTGAATTACTACAGTAAATGAGGCTATGAGGAAAGCACAAGAAATAGAGGAGGATATGTTGGAAAGCAATGCAAACTGTAGTATTATTTTAGGAAGAGTACAACGACAGATGATGTCCCTTGTAGTTTCAGATTAGAAGAATTCCACACCGGTCCAAAATGTAGATGATATAGAAGTTGAAAGAGGAATATTTCATGGTCAACCACCAAATGTTTGAGAATTTCCTTCACCAAATGAACTTGCTCATACAAAGCAAGATGCAGAAATTGCATAGTTAAATAGAATTGCTAGACAGATGCAGAATGAGATAATTCATTTAAGGAGAGTTGAAGAATAAACACCTCGTCCATAGCATGAAAATGTTGGAGCACCCACATATGGATTCAAGGAACATCCAGAAAGAAACCAGAATGTTGACAATCCTAGGCCTAGAGCTTCTCGGTTTCAAAATCCCAATGTTGTAATATATGAAATTAATGATGAACTTCTGAAAGATGAAGATCAATTCTTTGATCCTCTAGAATTCAATAATGAGGTGTCTTTTGGAATTCTTAAATTCATGGAGATGGATGATGATACAATTCCATTTTCAAAAGAAGATTTGGTAGTTAAGGAAGAAGAACTTGTAAATAAGGAATAAGATAATGTATTGGCACAAACAAGGGCTTAATTCAATAATTTATAAGCAATAAATCATGTTCTTCCACAAGTGGAAATAGAAAAAGGATTTAAAGGTGGTCCATTTGTTCCAGAGAATATTCCTTCTAAATCAAATCACAGAAAGATGGGGCAAATTCTCAGAAAAAAAAATGATCAAAGAATAAGCTCTTCCGAGATGATTTATAATATTATTGATGATTTGAAAAAATTATAGATTACTCTTCCATTTATTGAGGTAGTGAAAATCCCCCAACAAAAGGAAAATCTACTCAAAGTATTGGAAATGGAGACAAAATTTCTACAAGAGTAGAGGTAGTAGGAAATAGTAATCAACAACAATGTTCTGCTCCCTTTATGAGAACGCAAGGAAAAATTCCTCCTTCTTATATATCTTTGGAGACACCTGCACTGATATTGCATAATTGTATCGAAGATAGTGGTGCTACCAATAATATAATTTTCCATAATGCAATCAATTGGATTGGAGTGCACTAAATATTATGAAATGGGGGAAATCACTTGTGCAGTTATTCAAGAAAAGTCCCAGCATAAGGAGAAATTAAAGATTTTTGTGCATGGATTAGCTCTGCACCACATATCAAAACAGTTTTTACTATAATTGTGGTAGACTTACCTGAAAAATATGAAGTTGTGCTAGGAAGGGAATGGTGCTTTCCCTTAGGAGGGTATATAAGGAATGACTAAAGTTGTATGATGTTTCCAAATAATGGTGGAGGAATCACCAAGGTACCTCGGGAACAGAGAAATCCTATTATGTGCAAGAAGAAAGAAATTGAGGTAAGGTATATTACATCGATGCTAGTCATGGTAATTATGCCATTTTATGTGAAGATGATATCAAAATTGAAGATGACGATGAAGCCCCATTCCAAGGATTTTGGGAAATGTTCTTTGATGGCGCTTCTTGTAAAGCTAGATGTGGAGCAGGTGTGGCTTTTTAAAATCCTCAAGGAGAATTGCATCCTCATGCATATCGATCATAGTTTGATTGTAGGAATAACAAGGCAAAGTATGAGGCTTTGATTCAAGGAATAATACTTTCTCATAAAATGGAAATTACCGACCTCATAGTCATGAGAGACTCAAAATTGGTCATCAACTAGGTCCGGAAAATATGCTAAGAAGAAAAGATTGAAGGCTTATGCTAAAAGAGTTTGGGATCTCATCCAAAATTTCGATTATTTTAACATATCATTCATACCCAAAGAAAGAAATAAAAAATATGACTCATTGGCAGTATCAACCTCACTTTTTAATCCATAATCATCTTATAATTCATTCCATGTCAATATTATTTTTCGCCCATCAATACCAGACAATCAGAAATTTTGGCAATTATTTGAAAATGAAGAATGCATTGTTGAATTTCTCACGGAACAAAGCACTGAAGAAGAAGACTCCTCAGAAAGTGAAAGGTCTGAGTATCTAAGTCATGGAAGTGATTTCAGTACTAAAATTCATGTTCTTCTAGAATCTATTTTTACTTGAAATGATCAAATAATGAAGAGCAAGCCAAAAGAAGAACAATCACTTACAAAGGTCAATGGAGTTGAGAAAGTAAATATTGGGACTTCACAAAACCCAAAAATTTTAAACTTGGGTACCACATGTATCAAGGATGAAGTTGATCAATATGTTAAACTCTTCAAACAATTTTATGATATTTTTGTATGGACATATGATGATCTAAAGGAATATGATAAAAGTATTATTCGACATATCATACCTCTGAAGGAAGATACCAAACATATTAGACACAAGCCAAGGATAATCAATCATAAATTAAAACCTTTGGTAAAATTGGAGCTTGAGAAGATGGAAGGGAAGAAATCATTTTTTTGTTCGCACATTCTGATTGGATCTTGAATCGAGTGGTAGTAAAAAAAAAGAATGGATAAATTTAACTTTATATCGATTTTGGGGATCTTAACAAAGATTTTTAAAGATAACTACCCTTTTCCATGTTATCATAGGATTTGTACTTGTGCAAATCCTACCACAAGATCCCCAAATCTTGTGTAACTATGGAAGAAGATACTATTGTCACCTAAGTAGGATCTTCCCTCGGTTTAGTGATGGATGGGTTCCACCACAAGGTAGGCTTACCTACTAACCTCATGGGATCAAATAGAAAGAAACATCCAAGCCTACCTCCCCCTATCTTGGTCACCTTTTAGTTAGGTCTAGGTATAGGAAAGAAGGATGGAGATGAGGATGTTGCTAGGAAATATGTTCCTTGTCCCAAGTTGTCTCTGACATAAACTTTTTATTTAGAATCCAAGAGTAGGTTGGATTTTTAAGAAAAAAATTGACATCCCATTTTTTCATCCTTCCCTTGAGTAGTCGCCAGTCATCTTCCATATTCTTGTTCATCCCTTCTCAGGCCTTGGGGAGTGATGAGGTCCAGGGTAGTCAACCTTTGGATTTTTTGAGTCAGCCTTATGAATATTTATCTTATCACGACCCTATCCTCAGATGAATAGGGAAAAGTTGTGGTGATGCCTCCTTGCATGACTTTCTCCCTTTCTCCTGCCTCCATGAGATGGATTTTATGATTAGTTGTGGTATCGTGTATGTTCTGACTCATGATATTTTTGTGTATGACTTATACTTATTTTGGTTTATGATGAAGCATAGGGGTATATATTCTGATACAATTTTGGGATGGTTTCACTGGTCATATCATTATACCTATCATTTCAAACTGGCATAGATTAGTGTAGGTTACATAAGGCTTTTTCATCCTACATTGCATTTGTATATATATGTCACATCATGCATTCATGTTGGTATAATATTGTATTTTTTTGTATACATTGTAATCTCATTTGTAAATAATGCATGCATGTTAGTAATTTACATTTGATCATTGTATATTATTGCCTTATCGTTTATAGTTTAGTGAAAAAAATTCTTCAGCGTGATTTTGTATTTATCACTAACTCTGGTGGATCACATCCATTAGTCGATACTTCTAAAGGGTGTTGTTGTTTGAAGTGGGCACATGATTGCAGGTCTTGGAATACCAAATATGTTGAGTTTCGCATGCACTCTATGGTGAGCACATGTCCCCATGTTAGAGCTAGATGTTACCCCCCCCCCCCCNCCTAGGGGTAACTATAGGAGATCGTGTAACATGGCCCGCAATGGAGACAATTATCTCGACCATGATGATGATCAGCATGTCCACAGATGGTAGACTAGAATCCCCCCTCATTTAACTTCGCAGTTAAAATTGAACCAAGGATCATCACATCCAAGCAACCTAGTGTATGGGAGATGGTAAGCCATCGTAACCATGAGGTATGTTATTCCTTCTTTCATGGAAAGTGTTGCGCTTAATTTATTGGGCATGTGGATGAGAATATTTTGTTGAAGTATGATAATGGATCATTGTCTTGGGAAATTATGTCAATTTCCTTGTTTCACCTTGGTGGTCAGCTTCTAGGCCCTAGTCCTGTGATGTCACCACCCAAGGAAAATGGGTACTACTAGGGGGCCCTCACAAGGGTAAAGTTTTGTTCCCCACCATAGTTAAAACTTTCCCTCCTGGAGCCTCTCATAGTGTACTAAACTTTGATAATGGGTCATGGTTCATTCTCTCATGAGAAGAAGGGGTTGAAGGCTCGAAAGTGATGCAACTACTCTTACATAAATGCTAAATGATAAAGGCCACCATAAAAGCCACGGGCCATCTTGAGCTCCACCCCCTCTAATGGTAATTTCCCCTGTCCTTATGTAAATGAATGTGTTATCACATAAACTTGTCAAAACTTTAAGGGTTTGTGGTTTCTACCTAAGTCTGTAAATTTTTCCTGTGTCTCCTTCTTTTGCAGACCTGATTGTAAGTTTTTCCTCTCGGCTTGTAATTTTCCTTATGTTTTCCTTCATCCAATCAATCAATCTCTTTTCCTTAGCATCTTGCTTGAGAAATATCAACCCTAAGCCTGTTTGTTTTCCCCTAAAATCAAACACTTATCTCTTTACCTCTGTCATTGATCCTTTCGCTTTCCTGAGCCTTTAGCGAGTCATCCAAGCAATTGTTCACAGGTTGTAGTCGTGAGCACCAAGAACAACACTTAGTGTGGTCAAATATGGATTTAGATCAAGCGAGCGAGCAAGATCAGTTTTTAACAACGGAGATCCATCAGATGGAGCGGATCGACAGTCATCGGGTGATCGGAGACATACAATTACGAAAAGAATAGCACCAAGCAGAGTTGCAGAATCGTGATGCCATCTTAGTCATTGGTATCAAGAAGGACGCGTGGCATAAGATTATCATTTTGTGGTTTCCCGAGATGGAGCGATAAAGGAGCAAAGTCATCAGAACTCGCGAAGTGTGAAACCCTAAAAATATTGTAGTCATTGATAAAAAGGGAGGCCCATACCGTTGGATCACCTTTTCGTGATTTCATGAGTCGGGAAAGTAGGCGTGTGATTCTTGAAGACTCACGACACACGAAGTTTCGAAATGATCTAAGTCGTCCATTCCATGAGGACACGTGGCACAGGATTAGCATGGAGAAAGTCATTTTGGGGAGTAAAGGTGAGCAGTGTCGATGTGATCTGGGTCGTCTGATCAAAGGATGTGTGGCACTCGATCTGAGGGATCACAATTTCGTGACTCGGAGATATGATCATGGAGAGCAGCATGACTTCGCGAAACGTGAAATCACAACACGCCTAAGAATTAAGCCAACAGTCATGACCCTGGGTCATATGGAAAGTGGGTCTCGGAGAAAGATAAGCGCCCATTCAATGAGTGGGAGGCTAAAGTTGGCTAAGGATATGATTGTAGCCATCGGGTTCAAGGCAAATCTGACCATTGATCCAGTTGGGTCGTATCGCGATTTGGGGCATCAAGATATTTGAAGTCAAGGGGAGTGCGAACTTCCAAAATGCGAAATCTCAATATTTTGTATGGGATAAGCATGAGGTCATGGCCCGAGGTCATGTAGGCGATGAAAAGGAGTTGCGCAAAGGATCAAAGCACCCTAGTTGGTCACAGAGAAGGATTTGCTTGGCCTCGAGGCGTCGAAGTTAACTCAAAGGAATTATGGGCATCGCTTGGATTATTCATGGGCGTATGGATTTGCCCTAATCCTAATAAAAGCAGTTAATGAAATTGGGGAAGGTGGTTGAAACCTTGTTTCACCACATAAATGGAAAGTATGGAAAATATGGCCGTGGAGGGTAGATTGTCAGTCGAAAGTTCCCATGTCATGGATTTCTTGTGTAGCCCATACTGATCTGATCTTGTGTCTGACATAAGAATACCAGTGTAGGCTGACAAAAGAAGGTTCAGATGCAAAACTTTTATTGTCGTGGACGGGTCACATTTCTGGCAGTGGCAATCACTGTGACTATAAAAACTCAGTTTTGATTTTTTGTAAGGGGTCGATGGTTGAGTTGAGCTCCCGATTGTAAAGTTTTAGTAAAGCCTCTGGATTCTGGTTATGCATCTGTATTTGAGACTTCTTGCTTAATAACAGTCAGTTTTCCTTACTACATATTGTTTTCCTGTGATATTGAAAGATTTCATGATTGATTGATCCACTTGAATTATTGTGACTGTATTATGATGAATGTTCGATTATAGTGTTGTCATAATTCCTTTCAGTTTCTTTGATATTTAAATTCAAGAAGATCTTGTGTTTAATTTTTTCCCTCCTTGGGTTGTTGAAGGACCTGATGTCCTCGACAGACCTCTACATTTTCTCACCAAAGTCTTCCTTCTACTCACCCTTACTACAACTTGTTGACTGAAGTTAAACCAAGACCTCACCTGCCCGTGCATATCAATCCAATTATCTGAGTTAAGACGATATTTTCTTGAGACTACACCCACTTGACCCCTTTATAACCAACCTGTGACATAAACTTCTGATGGGTATCAGGCTTACCTCTACCGCAATCCATAGATGACTTATGGTGCTATCATTTATGGCACCATTATCGGGGATGAAATTGAAGATTTTCCCTGGGATTGAACGACAAAGATTACTGGTTCTGAAAGTGAAACAGAACTTAGTACATCAAAAATTGCAACTCTGCACCTAGTGACTCCATTGTTTCAATTGTGGCTTCTAGAGGCAAACACACGAGGTCTACCCCACAACTACCTCTAGCAACACCTGAAGCGAACCCAGAGAAAATTATCAGAAAGGGAAAGGCCATTTGAGAAATTAATTCAGTAGTTGAACCAGGTATTTCTGATGATTTTCATTATCCTCTTGTAGAAACTTCGATATCTAATTCTCGTTTTCCTGTTACCCCTTTTGTTGGAGTTTCCTGAAGTTTAAAGTTTGGGAGTGTTCTTGTTGATTTTTCTCCTCCTGGTTTTGAATTGGAAGGAGGAAGCTTTGTCACTCATTTTTCCCCTGAAGTTGTACCTTGGTCTAGACCTCAGATCTTAGAAGATTTTCCCAATCCCAGTTTTATTACTCCTCCTACTGTTAGAGTTATTGATTGTGAAGAAAGGGAAACCTCTGTTCCCTCTAGGCATGTAGCCCTTTTTCCTAATCCTCTGTTGTTTCTCTTACCTCCCAGAAGCTCAGTTCTAGTCTCCCCTGTTCGAAACCCTTCCCCTCCTATTTCTCCTCCACCTCTTATTCCTATGGTAGGTGCTAATCCCCCCAGAAATAGGATGGTTGCCATAGTAGCTGCCTAATATGCTCTTGTCATTCTGCCTCAATCTCTCAATGCCCTACTAGCTGGTGGCTACCTTAAGCAGTTGCCTAAGTTTACAAGAGAGGGAGATATAATTGCAGAGGAGCACCTTGCATCTTTCTATATTTCTATTGATAACTATGTCATAGTTGAAGAAGATGTGTGGATGAGGATTTTTGTCCACAGTCTTGACGGGGAAGCCAGAAAGTGGTTAAAATCCCTGGCTCCTGGTTTTATCGTTGGGATTGAGGCTCTAGATGATGTATTCTTTAGACAATGGGAGGATAAAAAGGAATTCATGTATTATATCACCGAGTCTGAGTCCCTAAAGAGAAAGGAAGGAGAGACTATCTCTGATTTCTCCAAAAGGTTCAACAAAATGTACAATAAGATCCATGTTGAGATAAAACCTACAGAGGCCTTTTCCAAAATTACCTATGCTAGTTCTTTTGACCCTGACTTCTGCCTCCTCTTAAGAGAGAGAAGAGCTACCTCCCTGGCTCATATGCAAGATGCAGCCCTGGAAGTAGAGTCTAACATGTTGGAAGTTGATCGACTCAGAAATAAGGCTGATAAAGACAGAGGAAAGGGAAGATATGAAGCGTCAACCTCCAATTCCTTTGCCCTCCCCCCTCAAATGAATGAGGTAACCAAGTTACTAAAATATTTTTCTGCTAGAATGGAAAGGTTGGAATTGGAAGGGAAGAAAACATACAAAAATCCTCAAAATGCTGATAACAGAGGAAATTTCAGAAGGCCAAACAACGCTCCTCAGATCATGCAAAGGGAATAAAGGAATAGAGATAGAGACGATAAGAATATCCAGACCCCTCTCCAAAATAATTTGGTTACCGACGATGAAGGAGAGGAAGAAGAACTTGACCCAGAAATGCATTGTCTCGCGGATACCTCCTCCTTTCCTCACTTGACTCAATCAGCATACGAGGAGTCTCTCATGGACAACCAGCTAAATGAGTTGAGCAAGGGGGACAAGGTCAGTAGTACCCCAAACAGATATAACCTCAGGTCCAAGAAGAAAGAAGGAAAGCTTGATGTTCCTGAGCAACCTGCCAGAGCATAGAAGCCTGCTAAAGATGTAGCAGACGACAGCAAAGGTAAGAAAGTTCAAGCTCCCCCTCCAGTGGCCAAAATTCATGTCCCAGAGGTAAAGGAGGTGCCAAATGCCACGTCCCCTTTTAATTTTGAGCATGAAATCCATAAAATTAGGATCCATGTACCCCTTTCAGAGATGTTCAAACATGAATATTTTAAAAGGAGCCTCTCTAAGCTATTGTAGCCTGAAACCTCATTTCATCCCTCGGACTCAATAAATTTGCAAGATGAAAAGCTAGTCATCATCCTAGGTCCGATGGTAGAAGATAGAGATGATTCATCGCCCCCCTTCTATACCTCACTAAACATACATGATAAAGTGTTGCACAATTGTCTGATGGATTCTAGGGTGTCCCATAATCTCATGCCCAAAACTGTCATGGAGGAACTGAGATTGGAAGTTACAAAACATACCATGATTTGTATTCTTTTGACTCTGGGAAAGTGAAATGTCTGGGGGTGATCAAAGACCTAGTTGTCACCTTGTTTCAGCTTCCTATGAAAAGTGTGGTCATGGACATTGTAGTAGTCGATATTCCCCCCAAGTTTGTGTTGGTTGTGGAGCCTGATTATGTCCCTGATTCGGAGGTCCTTTCTTTCAGCCATGTTTATACCCCATGAAGACTTTGCACCCCAGAAGTATGTACACTCTTCCACACGGGAGAGTGCAGAGGGGGGGTACCCCCTCTGCGGGGTCCGGGGGGGCTATCCCCTTGGCTGGGGGGTCTGGGGGCAAGCGGGCCCCCAATAGGGGTTCGGGGGCAGCATCCCCCGATAGGGGATTGGGGGCGAATCCCTCAAAGGAAAAATTGCCTTGTAAAAGTATATTGTAATTTCATTGTAAATCTAGACCGTTCATTATAAGGTCGTAGATCTAAAGATAGAGATTATGTTAGGGTTTTTTTCCCTAGAAGGCAACCCTCTTTTATGAGAAAATGTATTGCAGCTATGATTGATGGTGAATATTGTATTCTGAGATAGGAGACTGTGAGAGAAAGAAGAGCAAGTTACAGCGGGTTTGTTGTAGGTTGTATCCCTTCATATGTTGAATAATAATAAAGGAAGGACCTGGAAATTTCTCTGGTGGACGTAGCCCACACTGGGTGAACCACGTAAATTTGTGTCTCTCTTGTATTGTGTATCTTCTGTGTTTTTTTTCCGCATTTGTTTTATTTTATTGCTCTGCAGTCCTATTTTTACAACAACTGGTATCAGAGAGAAAGGTAACTCGCAGGAAAAGAGGGTTCCTGGTTCGAGTGGGAGCAATGTCGGAAGATGGAAAGTTTAGGGTCGAGAAATTTAACGGCCAAAACTACCAGTTATGGAAGATGCAGATGGAAGACTATTATATCAGAAGGATCTATTCCTACCATTGGGCGGAATAGCAAAGAAGTCAGCGGCTACGAAGGACGAAGAATGGGAGATTCTTGACAGAAAGGCTCTAGGAACGATACGGCTGAGCCTAGCAGCATCGGTGGCTTTCAATATTTCCAAAGAAAAGACAACGAAGGGTTTGATGGATACATTGGCAAAATTGTATGAAAAACCCTTGGCGTCCAATAAGGTATTTCTAATGAAGAGATTATTTAATATGAAGATGTCGGAAGGTGGGTCTGTTGCAGATCATTTAAATGATTTTAATACGG